>JAWPHD010023805.1:0-21088 GCA_037043455.1 Cyrtodaria siliqua
AAGTGAGCCCAGAAGTTGCATGTACAAGCCATGACACGGCAACAATGAGTTTCACCGTAAGTTTTTCATTTGTATACGTACTTTCAACAGAGATGACCACGTCAGAAATGCCACTGGCACTCTATGGCACGCAAAATGATACTCGTTGACATTTTATGTCCAAGGGACGTAATTCGTTTACGGGTAAATAGATAGAAAAAATAGAGATAACGTTGCTCTTTCTGCGATCTGAGTGTCCAAATGGTTATTATTTATAAAGGTATTACGTATAGAATATGTACATTATTATCTGGCGTGTTGTAATGGTTGTTACTATGATACTTGTTATGATTATTGCAGCAAACCTGTATCAAGACACAACGTTAATCTCTTACCAAGTGAGCCCAGAAGTTGCATGTACAAGCCATGACACGGCAACAATGAGTTTCACCGTAAGTTTTTCATTTGTATACGTACTTTCAACAGAGATGACCACGTCAGAAATGCCACTGGCAGTCTATGGCACGCAAAATGATACTCGTTGACATTTTATGTCCAAGGGACGTAATTCGTTTACGGGTAAATAGAAAAAATAGAGATAACGTTGCTCTTTTTGCGATCTGAGTGTCCAAATGGTTATTATTTATAAAGGTATTACGTATAGAATATGTACATTATTATCTGGCGTGTTGTAATGGTTGTTACTATGATACTTGTTATGATTATTGCAGCAAACCTGTATCAAGACACAACGTTAATCTCTTACCAAGTGAGCCCAGAAGTTGCATGTACAAGCCATGACACGGCAACAATGAGTTTCACCGTAAGTTTTTCATTTGTATACGTACTTTCAACAGAGATGACCACGTCAGAAATGCCACTGGCAGTCTATGGCACGCAAAATGATACTCGTTGACATTTTATGTCCAAGGGACGTAATTCGTTTACGGGTAAATAGAAAAAATAGAGATAACGTTGCTCTTTTTGCGATCTGAGTGTCCAAATGGTTATTATTTATAAAGGTATTACGTATAGAATATGTACATTATTATCTGGCGTGTTGTAATGGTTGTTACTATGATACTTGTTATGATTATTGCAGCAAACCTGTATCAAGACACAACGTTAATCTCTTACCAAGTGAGCCCAGAAGTTGCATGTACAAGCCATGACACGGCAACAATGAGTTTCACCGTAAGATTTTCATTTGTATACGTACTTTCAACAGAGATGACCACGTCAGAAATGCCACTGGCACTCTATGGCACGCAAAATGATACTCGTTGACATTTTATGTCCAAGGGACGTAATTCGTTTACGGGTAAATAGAAAAAATAGAGATAACGTTGCTCTTTCTGCGATCTCAGTGACCAAATGGTTATTATTTATAAAGGTATTACGTAAAGAATATGTACATTATTATCTGGCGTGTTGTAATGGTTGTTACTATGATACTTGTTATGATTATTGCAGCAAACCTGTATCAAGACACAACGTTAATCTCTTACCAAGTGAGCCCAGAAGTTGCATGTACAAGCCATGACACGGCAACAATGAGTTTCACCGTAAGTTTTTCATTTGTATACGTACTTTCAACAGAGATGACCACGTCAGAAATGCCACTGGCACTCTATGGCACGCAAAATGATACTCGTTGACATTTTATGTCCAAGGGACGTAATTCGTTTACGGGTAAATAGATAGAAAAAATAGAGATAACGTTGCTCTTTCTGCGATCTGAGTGTCCAAATGGTTATTATTTATAAAGGTATTACGTATAGAATATGTACATTATTATCTGGCGTGTTGTAATGGTTGTTACTATGATACTTGTTATGATTATTGCAGCAAACCTGTATCAAGACACAACGTTAATCTCTTACCAAGTGAGCCCAGAAGTTGCATGTACAAGCCATGACACGGCAACAATGAGTTTCACCGTAAGTTTTTCATTTGTATACGTACTTTCAACAGAGATGACCACGTCAGAAATGCCACTGGCAGTCTATGGCACGCAAAATGATACTCGTTGACATTTTATGTCCAAGGGACGTAATTCGTTTACGGGTAAATAGAAAAAATAGAGATAACGTTGCTCTTTTTGCGATCTGAGTGTCCAAATGGTTATTATTTATAAAGGTATTACGTATAGAATATGTACATTATTATCTGGCGTGTTGTAATGGTTGTTACTATGATACTTGTTATGATTATTGCAGCAAACCTGTATCAAGACACAACGTTAATCTCTTACCAAGTGAGCCCAGAAGTTGCATGTACAAGCCATGACACGGCAACAATGAGTTTCACCGTAAGATTTTCATTTGTATACGTACTTTCAACAGAGATGACCACGTCAGAAATGCCACTGGCACTCTATGGCACGCAAAATGATACTCGTTGACATTTTATGTCCAAGGGACGTAATTCGTTTACGGGTAAATAGAAAAAATAGAGATAACGTTGCTCTTTCTGCGATCTGAGTGTCCAAATGGTTATTATTTATAAAGGTATTACGTATAGAATATGTACATTATTATCTGGCGTGTTGTAATGGTTGTTACTATGATACTTGTTATGATTATTGCAGCAAACCTGTATCAAGACACAACGTTAATCTCTTACCAAGTGAGCCCAGAAGTTGCATGTACAAGCCATGACACGGCAACAATGAGTTTCACCGTAAGTTTTTCATTTGTATACGTACTTTCAACAGAGATGACCACGTCAGAAATGCCACTGGCACTCTATGGCACGCAAAATGATACTCGTTGACATTTTATGTCCAAGGGACGTAATTCGTTTACGGGTAAATAGAAAAAATAGAGATAACGTTGCTCTTTCTGCGATCTGAGTGTCCAAATGGTTATTATTTATAAAGGTATTACGTATAGAATATGTACAATATTATCTGGCGTGTTGTAATGGTTGTTACTATGATACTTGTTATGATTATTGCAGCAAACCTGTATCAAGACACAACGTCAATCTCTTACCAAGTGAGCCCAGAAGTTGCATGTACAAGCCATGACACAGCAACAATGAGTTTCACCGTAAGTTTTTCATTTGTATACGTACTTTCAACAGAGATGACCACGTCAGAAATGCCACTGGCAGTCTATGGCACGCAAAATGATACTCGTTGACATTTTATGTCCAAACGTAATTCGTTTACGGGGTAAAATAGAAAAAATAGAGATAACGTTGCTCTTTTTGCGATCTGAGTGTCCAAATGGTTATTATTTATAAAGGTATTACGTATAGAATATGTACATTATTATCTGGCGTGTTGTAATGGTTGTTACTATGATACTTGTTATGATTATTGCAGCAAACCTGTATCAAGACACAACGTTAATCTCTTACCAAGTGAGCCTAGAAGTTGCATGTACAAGCCATGACACGGCAACAATGAGTTTCACCGTAAGTTTTTCATTTGTATACGTACTTTCAACAGAGATGAGCACGTCAGAAATGCCACTGGCAGTCTATGGCACGCAAAATGATACTCGTTGACATTGTATGTCCAAGGGACGTAATTCGTTTACGGGTAAATAGAAAAAAATAGAGATAACGTTGCTCTTTCTGCGATCTGAGTGTCCAAATGGTTATTATTTATTAAGGTATTACGTATAGAATATGTACATTATTATCTGGCGTGTTGTAATGGTTGTTACTATGATACTTGTTATGATTATTGCAGCAAACCTGTATCAAGACACAACGTTAATCTCTTACCAAGTGAGCCTAGAAGTTGCATGTACAAGCCATGACACGGCAACAATGAGTTTCACCGTAAGTTTTTTCATTTGTATACGTACTTTCAACAGAGATGACCACGTCAGAAATGCCACTGGCACTCTATGGCACGCAAAATGATACTCGTTGACATTTTATGTCCAAGGGACGTAATTCGTTTACGGGTAAATAGAAAAAATAGAGATAACGTTGCTCTTTCTGCGATCTGTGTGTCCAAATGGTTATTATTTATAAAGGTATTACGTATAGAATATGTACAATATTATCTGGCGTGTTGTAATGGTTGTTACTATGATACTTGTTATGATTATTGCAGCAAACCTGTATCAAGACACAACGTTAATCTCTTACCAAGAGAGCCCAGAAGTTGCATGTACAAGCCATGACACGGCAACAATGAGTTTCACCGTAAGTTTTTCATTTGTATACGTACTTTCAACAGAGATGACCACGTCAGAAATGCCACTGGCACTCTATTGCACGCAAAATTATACTCGTTGACATTTTATGTCCAAGGGACGTAATTCGTGTACGGGTAAATAGAAAAAATAGAGATAACGTTGCTTTTTTTGCGATCTGAGTGTCCAAATGGTTATTATTTATAAAGGTATTACGTATAGAATATGTACATTATTATCTGGCGTGTTGTAATGGTTGTTACTATGATACTTGTTATGATTATTGCAGCAAACCTGTATCAAGACACAACGTTAATCTCTTACCAAGTGAGCCCAGAAGTTGCATGTACAAGCCATGACACGGCAACAATGAGTTTCACCGTAAGATTTTCATTTGTATACGTACTTTCAACAGAGATGACCACGTCAGAAATGCCACTGGCACTCTATGGCACGCAAAATGATACTCGTTGACATTTTATGTCCAAGGGACGTAATTCGTGTACGGGTAAATAGAAAAAATAGAGATAACGTTGCTCTTTCTGCGATCTGAGTGTCCAAATGGTTATTATTTATAAAGGTATTACGTATAGAATATGTACAATATTATCTGGCGTGTTGTAATGGTTGTTACTATGATACTTGTTATGATTATTGCAGCAAACCTGTATCAAGACACAACGTTAATCTCTTACCAAGTGAGCCCAGAAGTTGCATGTACAAGCCATGACACGGCAACAATGAGTTTCACCGTAAGTTTTTCATTTGTATACGTACTTTCAACAGAGATGACCACGTCAGAAATGCCACTGGCAGTCTATGGCACGCAAAATGATACTCGTTGACATTGTATGTCCAAGGGACGTAATTCGTTTACGGGTAAATAGAAAAAAATAGAGATAACGTTGCTCTTTCTGCGATCTGAGTGTCCAAATGGTTATTATTTATAAAGGTATTACGTATAGAATATGTACATTATTATCTGGCGTGTTTTAATGGTTGTTACTATGATACTTGTTATGATTATTGCAGCAAACCTGTATCAAGACACAATGTTAATCTCTTACCAAGTGAGCCCAGAAGTTGCATGTACAAGCCATGACACGGCAACAATGAGTTTCACCGTAAGTTTTTCATTTGTATACGTACTTTCAACAGAGATGACCACGTCAGAAATGCCACTGGCACTCTATGGCACGCAAAATGATACTCGTTGACATTTTATGTCCAAGGGACGTAATTCGTTTACGGGTAAATAGAAAAAATAGAGATAACGTTGCTCTTTCTGCGATCTCAGTGACCAAATGGTTATTATTTATAAAGGTATTACGTAAAGAATATGTACATTATTATCTGGCGTGTTGTAATGGTTGTTACTATGATACTTGTTATGATTATTGCAGCAAACCTGTATCAAGACACAACGTTAATCTCTTACCAAGTGAGCCCAGAAGTTGCATGTACAAGCCATGACACGGCAACAATGAGTTTCACCGTAAGTTTTTCATTTGTATACGTACTTTCAACAGAGATGACCACGTCAGAAATGCCACTGGCACTCTATGGCACGCAAAATGATACTCGTTGACATTTTATGTCCAAGGGACGTAATTCGTTTACGGGTAAATAGATAGAAAAAATAGAGATAACGTTGCTCTTTCTGCGATCTGAGTGTCCAAATGGTTATTATTTATAAAGGTATTACGTATAGAATATGTACATTATTATCTGGCGTGTTGTAATGGTTGTTACTATGATACTTGTTATGATTATTGCAGCAAACCTGTATCAAGACACAACGTTAATCTCTTACCAAGTGAGCCCAGAAGTTGCATGTACAAGCCATGACACGGCAACAATGAGTTTCACCGTAAGTTTTTCATTTGTATACGTACTTTCAACAGAGATGACCACGTCAGAAATGCCACTGGCAGTCTATGGCACGCAAAATGATACTCGTTGACATTTTATGTCCAAGGGACGTAATTCGTTTACGGGTAAATAGAAAAAATAGAGATAACGTTGCTCTTTTTGCGATCTGAGTGTCCAAATGGTTATTATTTATAAAGGTATTACGTATAGAATATGTACATTATTATCTGGCGTGTTGTAATGGTTGTTACTATGATACTTGTTATGATTATTGCAGCAAACCTGTATCAAGACACAACGTTAATCTCTTACCAAGTGAGCCCAGAAGTTGCATGTACAAGCCATGACACGGCAACAATGAGTTTCACCGTAAGATTTTCATTTGTATACGTACTTTCAACAGAGATGACCACGTCAGAAATGCCACTGGCACTCTATGGCACGCAAAATGATACTCGTTGACATTTTATGTCCAAGGGACGTAATTCGTTTACGGGTAAATAGAAAAAATAGAGATAACGTTGCTCTTTCTGCGATCTGAGTGTCCAAATGGTTATTATTTATAAAGGTATTACGTATAGAATATGTACATTATTATCTGGCGTGTTGTAATGGTTGTTACTATGATACTTGTTATGATTATTGCAGCAAACCTGTATCAAGACACAACGTTAATCTCTTACCAAGTGAGCCCAGAAGTTGCATGTACAAGCCATGACACGGCAACAATGAGTTTCACCGTAAGTTTTTCATTTGTATACGTACTTTCAACAGAGATGACCACGTCAGAAATTCCACTGGCACTCTATGGCACCCAAAATGATACTCGTTGACATTTTATGTCCAAGGGACGTAATTCGTTTATGGGTAAATAGAAAAAATAGAGATAACGTTGCTCTTTCTGCGATCTGAGTGTCCAAATGGTTATTATTTATAAAGGTATTACGTATAGAATATGTACAATATTATCTGGCGTGTTGTAATGGTTGTTACTATGATACTTGTTATGATTATTGCAGCAAACCTGTATCAAGACACAACGTTAATCTCTTACCAAGTGAGCCCAGAAGTTGCATGTACAAGCCATGACACGGCAACAATGAGTTTCACCGTAAGTTTTTCATTTGTATACGTACTTTCAACAGAGATGACCACGTCAGAAATGCCACTGGCAGTCTATGGCACGCAAAATGATACTCGTTGACATTCTATGTCCAAGGGACGTAATTCGTTTACGGGTAAATAGAAAAAAATAGAGATAACGTTGGTCTTTCTGCGATCTGAGTGTCCAAATAGTTATTATTTATAAAGGTATTACGTATAGAATATGTACATTATTATCTGGCGTGTTGTAATGGTTGTTACTATGATACTTGTTATGATTATTGCAGCAAACCTGTATCAAGACACAACGTTAATCTCTTATCAAGTGAGCCCAGAAGTTGCATGTACAAGCCATGACACGGCAACAATGAGTTTCACCGTAAGTTTTTCATTTGTATACGTACTTTCAACAGAGATGACCACGTCAGAAATGCCACTGGCACTCTATGGCACGCAAAATGATACTCGTTGACATTTTATGTCCAAGGGACGTAATTCGTTTACGGGTAAATAGAAAAAATAGAGATAACGTTGCTCTTTCTGCGATCTAAGTGTCCAAATGGTTATTATTTATAAAGGTATTACGTATAGAATATGTACATTATTATCTGGCGCGTTGTATTGGTTGTGACTATGATACTTGTTATGATTATTGCAGCAAACCTGTATCAAGACACAACGTTAATCTCTTACCAAGTGAGCCCAGAAGTTGCATGTACAAGCCATGACACGGCAACAATGAGTTTCACCGTAAGTTTTTCATTTGTATACGTACTTTCAACAGAGATGACCACGTCAGAAATGCCACTGGCACTCTATGGCACGCAAAATGATACTCGTTGACATGTTATGTCCAAGGGACGTAATTCGTTTACGGGTAAATAGTAAAAATAGAGATAACGTTGTTCTTTCTGCGATCTGAGTGTCCAAATGGTTATTATTTATAAAGGTATTACGTAAAGAATATGTACATTATTATCTGGCGTGTTGTAATTTTTTGTTACTATGATACTTGTTATGATTATTGCAGAAAACCTGTATCAAGACACAACGTTAATCTCTTACCAAGTGAGCCCAGAAGTTGCATGTACAAGCCATGACACGGCAACAATGAGTTTCACCGTAAGTTTTTAATTTGTATACGTACTTTCAACAGAGATGACAACTTCAGAAATGCCACTGGCACTCTATGGCACGCAAAATGATACTCGTTGACATTTTATGTCCAAGGGACGTAATTCGTTTACGGGTAAATAGAAAAAATAGAGATAACGTTGCTCTTTCTGCGATCTGAGTGTCCAAATGGTTATTATTTATAAAGGTATTACGTATAGAATATGTACATTATTATCTGGCGTGTTGTAATGGTTGTTACTATGATACTTGTTATGATTATTGCAGCAAACCTGTATCAAGACACAACGTTAATCTCTTACCAAGTGAGCCCAGAAGTTGCATGTACAAGCCATGACACGGCAACAATGAGTTTCACCGTAAGTTTTTCATTTGTATACGTACTTTCAACAGAGATGACCACGTCAGAAATGCCACTGGCACTCTATGGCACGCAAAATGATACTCGTTGACATTTTATGTCCAAGGGACGTAATTCGTTTACGGGTAAATAGAAAAAATAGAGATAACGTTGCTCTTTCTGCGATCTGAGTGTCCAAATGGTTATTATTTATAAAGGTATTACGTAAAGAATATGTACATTATTATCTGGCGTGTTGTAATGGTTGTTACTATGATACTTGTTATGATTATTGCAGCAAACCTGTATCAAGACACAACGTTAATCTCTTACCAAGTGAGCCCAGAAGTTGCATGTACAAGCCATGACACGGCAACAATGAGTTTCACCGTAAGTTTTTCATTTGTATACGTACTTTCAACAGAGATGACAACGTCAGAAATGCCACTGGCACTCTATGGCACGCAAAATGATACTCGTTGACATTTTATGTCCAAGGGACGTAATTCGTTTACGGGTAAATAGAAAAAATAGAGATAACGTTGCTCTTTCTGCGATCTGAGTGTCCAAATGGTTATTATTTATAAAGGTATTACGTATAGAATATGTTCATTATTATCTGGCGTGTTGTAATGGTTGTTACTATGATACTTGTTATGATTATTGCAGCAAACCTGTATCAAGACACAACGTTAATCTCTTATCAAGTGAGCCCAGAAGTTGCATGTACAAGCCATGACACGGCAAAAATGAGTTTCACCGTAAGTTTTTCATTTGTATACGTACTTTCAACAGAGATGACCACGTCAGAAATGCCACTGGCACTCTATTGCACGCAAAATGATACTCGTTGACATTTTATGTCCAAGGGACGTAATTCGTTTACGGGTAAATAGAAAAAATAGAGATAACGTTGCTCTTTCTGCGATCTGAGTGTCCAAATGGTTATTATTTATAAAGGTATTACGTATAGAATATGTACATTATTAGCTGGCGTGTTGTAATGGTTGTTACTATGATACTTGTTATGATTATTGCAGCAAACCTGTATCAAGGACACATCGTTAATCTCTTACCAAGTGAGCCCAGAAGTTGCATGTACAAGCCATGACACGGCAACAATGAGTTTCACCGTAAGTTTTTCATTTGTATACGTACTTTCAACAGAGATGACCACGTCAGAAATGCCACTGGCACTCTATGGCACGCAAAATGATACTCGTTGACATTTTATGTCCAAGGGACGTAATTCGTTTACGGGTAAATAGAAAAAATAGAGATAACGTTGCTCTTTCTGCGATCTGAGTGTTCAAATGGTTATTATTTATAAAGGTATTACGTATAGAATATGTACATTATTATCTGGCGTGTTGTAATGGTTGTTACTATGATACTTGTTATGATTATTGCAGCAAACCTGTATCAAGACACAACGTTAATCTCTTACCAAGTGAGCCCAGAAGTTGCATGTACAAGCCATGACACGGCAACAATGAGTTTCACCGTAAGTTTTTCATTTGTATACGTACTTTCAACAGAGATGACCACGTCAGAAATGCCACTGGCACTCTATGGCACGCAAAATGATACTCGTTGACATTTTATGTCCAAGGGACGTAATTCGTTTACGGGTAAATAGAAAAAATAGAGATAACGTTGCTCTTTCTGCGATCTGAGTGGCCAAATGGTTATTATTTATAAAGGTATTACGTAAAGAATATGTACATTAGTATCTGGCGTGTTGTAATGGTTGTTACTATGATACTTGTTATGCATTATTGCAGCAAACCTGTAATTTGTATCATTTTTCGACTTTAACAATACGTTGGTTTCAGTCATATCTGTCTAACAGGACACAAGTAGTCAGAGTTGGACAGTATCAATCTTAGGAGAGAATCATCAAATCAGGTGTCCCTCAGGGATCTATCCTAGGACCACTTTTGTTCTTGATTTATGTAAATGATCTACCTTTAGCTTCCAAAGAAGCTTCAGTTGACATGTATGCTGATGACTCCACGCTACATACATCAGGGCTGGATGTGTCATCCATTGAGAATAAATCACAAACTGACTTAAATAACATAAATAAATGGTGCACTATAAATAACATGGTTATAAATCCTACAAAAAACAACATGTATGCTATTAGGTTCAAAATATAAAATAAACCATTCTCGAAACTCACGCTTTCGATAGATAATTGCCTGATACAATCAGTGTCTTCTCAAAAACTTCTCGGAATACAATAGATCAACATCTAAAGTGGGATGTTCAGATAAGCAAAGTCTGTAATCATATATCGAGTAAATTCACTCTTTTAAGACGAATATCTAAATATTTGACACTTGATATGAAAAAGCTATTCTATAATGCATATTTAGTTCCAATATTTGATTATGGATCTATCCTCTGGAGTAATTGTACTAAATTAAATTTTACAAAGGTTGTTACTTTACAAAAAAGCATCGCACGCTTGATTTTGATAAAACCTTTACATACACCTTCTGCAAATCTTTTCAATGAGTTAAATTGGATGTCATTTGAAACAAGATGTAAATTTCAAGTAGGTGTTTAGTTTATAAAGCAATTCATAATCTTACACCAATATACATAAGTAAATTAATAACATTTTCTGAAAATAGCAGATATAATTTAAGATCATGCATTAAACATGACATTAAGCATCCTAGACCTAAATCCGAATATTTAAAACAATCTTTTACCTATGTTGCCATGCGGACTTGGAATTCAATCCCAGAAAATATCCGGACTTCTGTTTCTATTTATGCTTTCAAACACAATTATAAATTATTTCTATTTCAAGATAACAGGTGTTCTGCTCAAATTAAGTTGTGTTAGTAGTGAATACTTGTTTTTAATGCCAGCTTGAAACATATTATTAATGTTACGTGCATGTATTCACTTGCTATTGTTTATAAGTTGCTGTTGTTATCAGAAGGCCTCATGGAAGATAAGTGTTGTGCAATTGTTTGTATAATCTTAATGAGTTGTACCTTCATGAAATAAAGAATTTATTATTATTATTATTATTATTATTATATTATTATCAAGACACAACGTTAATCTCTTACCAAGTGAGCCCAGAAGTTGCATGTACAAGCCATGACACGGCAACAATGAGTTTCACCGTACAAGCCATGACACGGCAACAATGAGTTTCACCGTAAGTTTTTCATTTGTATACGTACTTTCAACAGAGATGACCACGTCAGAAATGCCACTGGCACTCTATGGCACGCAAAATGATACTCGTTGACATTTTATGTCCAAGGGACGTAATTCGTTTACGGGTAAATAGAAAAAATAGAGATAACGTTGCTCTTTCTGCGATCTGAGTGTCCAAATGGTTATTATTTATAAAGGTATTACGTATAGAATATGTACAATATTATCTGGCGTGTTGTAATGGTTGTTACTATGATACTTGTTATGATTATTGCAGCAAACCTGTATCAAGACACAACGTTAATCTCTTACCAAGTGAGCCCAGAAGTTGCATGTACAAGCCATGACACGGCAACAATGAGTTTCACCGTAAGTTTTTCATTTGTATACGTACTTTCAACAGAGATGACCACGTCAGAAATGCCACTGGCAGTCTTTGGCACGCAAAATGATACTCGTTGACATTTTATGTCCAAGGGACGTAATTCGTTTACGGGTAAATAGAAAAAATAGAGATAACGTTGCTCTTTCTGCGATCTGAGTGTCCAAATGGTTATTATTTATAAAGGTATTACGTATAGAATATGTACATTATTATCTGGCGTGTTGTAATGGTTGTTACTATGATACTTGTTATGATTATTGCAGCAAACCTGTATCAAGACACAACGTTAATCTCTTACCAAGTGAGCCCAGAAGTTGCATGTACAAGCCATGACACGGCAACAATGAGTTTCACCGTAAGTTTTTCATTTGTATACGTACTTTTAACAGAGATGACCACGTCAGAAATGCCACTGGCACTCTATGGCACGCAAAATGATAATCGTTGACATTTTATGTCCAAGGGACGTAATTCGTTTACAGGTAAATAGAAAAAATAGAGATAACGTTGCTCTTTCTGCGATCTGAGTGTCCAAATGGTTATTATTTATAAAGGTATAACGTATAGAATATGTACATTATTATCTGGCGTGTTGTAATGGTTGTTACTATGATACTTGTTATGATTATTGCAGCAAACCTGTATCAAGACACAACGTTAATCTCTTACCAAGTGAGCCCAGAAGTTGCATGTACAAGCCATGACACGGCAGAAATGAGTTTCACCGTAAGTTTTTCATTTGTATACGTACTTTCAACAGAGATGACCACGTCAGAAATGCCACTGGCACACTATGGCACGCAAAATGATACTCGTTGACATTTTATGTCCAAGGGACGTAATTCGTTTACGGGTAAATAGAAAAAATAGAGATAACGTTGCTCTTTCTGCGATCTGAGTGTCCAAATGGTTATTATTTATAAAGGTATTACGTATAGAATATGTACATTATTATCTGGCGTGTTTTAATGGTTGTTACTATGATACTTGTTATGATTATTGCAGCAAACCTGTATCAAGACACAACGTTAATCTCTTACCAAGTGAGCCCAGAAGTTGCATGTACAAGCCATGACACGGCAACAATGAGTTTCACCGTAAGTTTTTCATTTGTATACGTACTTTCAACAGAGATGACCACGTCAGAAATGCCACTGGCACTCTATGGCACGCAAAATGATACTCGTTGACATTTTATGTCCAAGGGACGTAATTCGTTTACGGGTAAATAGAAACAATAGAGATAACGTTGCTCTTTCTGCGATCTGAGTGTCCAAATGGTTATTATTTATAAAGGTATTACGTAAAGAATATGTACATTATTATCTGGCGTGTTGTAATGGTTGTTACTATGATACTTGTTATGATTATTGCAGCAAACCTGTATCAAGACACAACGTTAATCTCTTACCAAGTGAGCCCAGAAGTTGCATGTACAAGCCATGACACGGCAACAATGAGTTTCACCGTAAGTTTTTCATTTGTATACGTACTTTCAACAGAGATGACAACGTCAGAAATGCCACTGGCACTCTATGGCACGCAAAATGATACTCGTTGACATTTTATGTCCAAGGGACGTAATTCGTTTAGGGGTAAATAGAAAAAATAGAGATAACGTTGCTCTTTCTGCGATCTGAGTGTCCAAATGGTTATTATTTATAAAGGTATTACGTATAGAATATGTACATTATTATCTGGCGTGTTGTAATGGTTGTTACTATGATACTTGTTATGATTATTGCAGCAAACCTGTATCAAGACACAACGTTAATCTCTTATCAAGTGAGCCCAGAAGTTGCATGTACAAGCCATGACACGGCAAAAATGAGTTTCACCGTAAGTTTTTCATTTGTATACGTACTTTCAACAGAGATGACCACGTCAGAAATGCCACTGGCACTCTATGGCACGCAAAATGATACTCGTTGACATTTTATGTCCAAGGGACGTAATTCGTTTACGGGTAAATAGAAAAAATAGAGATGACGTTGCTCTTTCTGCGATCTGAGTGTCCAAATGGTTATTATTTATAAAGGTATTACGTATAGAATATGTACATTATTATCTGGCGTGTTGTAATGGTTGTTACTATGATACTTGTTATGATTATTGCAGCAAACCTGTATCAAGACACAACGTTAATCTCTTACCAAGTGAGCCCAGAAGTTGCATGTACAAGCCATGACACGGCAACAATGAGTTTCACCGTAAGTTTTTCATTTGTATACGTACTTTCAACAGAGATGACCACGTCAGAAATGCCACTGGCACTCTATGGCACGCAAAATGATACTCGTTGACATTTTATGTCCAAGGGACGTAATTCGTTTACGGGTAAATAGAAAAAATAGAGATAACGTTGCTCTTTCTGCGATCTGAGTATCCAAATGGTTATTATTTATAAAGGTATTACGTAAAGAATATGTACATTGTTATCTGGCGTGTTGTAATGGTTGTTACTATGATACTTGTTATGATTATTGCAGCAAACCTGTAATTTGTATCATTTTTCGACTTTAACAATACGTTGGTTTCAGTCATACCTGTCTAACAGGACACAAGTAGTCAGAGTTGGACAGTATCAATCTGAGGAGAGAATCATCAAATCAGGTGTCCCTCAGGGATCTATCCTAGGACCACTTTTGTTCTTGATTTATGTAAATGATCTACCTTTAGCTTCCAAAGAAGCTTCAGTTGACATGTATGCTGATGACTCCACGCTACATACATCAGGGCTGGATGTGTCATCCATTGAGAATAAATTACAAACTGACTTAAATAACATAAATAAATGGTGCACTATAAATAACATGGTTATAAATCCTACAAAAACAACATGTATGCTATTAGGTTCAAAATATAAAATAAACCATTCTCGAAAACTCACGCTTTCGATAGATAATTGCCTGATACAATCAGTGTCTTCTCAAAAACTTCTCGGAATTACAATAGATCAACATCTAAAGTGGGATGTTCAGATAAGCAAAGTCTGTAATCATATATCGAGTAAATTCACTCTTTTAAGACGAATATCTAAATATTTGACACTTGATATGAAAAAGCTATTCTATAATGCATATTTAGTTCCAATATTTGATTATGGATCTATCCTCTGGAGTAATTGTACTAAATTAAATTTTACAAAGGTTGTTACTTTACAAAAAAGCATCGCACGCTGGATTTTGATAAAACCTTTACATACACCTTCTGCAAATCTTTTCAATGAGTTAAATTGGATGTCATTTGAAACAAGATGTAAATTTCAAGTAGGTGTTTTAGTTTATAAAGCAATTCATAATCTTACACCAATATACATAAGTAAATTAATAACATTTTCTGAAAATAGCAGATATAATTTAAGATCATGCATTAAACATGACATTAAGCATCCTAGACCTAAATCCGAATATTTAAAACAATCTTTTACCTATGTTGCCATGCGGACTTGGAATTCAATCCCAGAAAATATCCGGACTTCTGTTTCTATTTATGCTTTCAAACACAATTATAAATTATTTCTATTTCAAGATAACAGGTGTTCTGCTCAAATTAAGTTGTGTTAGTAGTGAATACTTGTTTTTAATGCCAGCTTGAAACATATTATTAATGTTACGTGCATGTATTCACTTGCTATTGTTTATAAGTTGCTGTTGTTATCAGAAGGCCTCATGGAAGATAAGTGTAGTGCAATTGTTTGTATAATCTTAATGAGTTGTACCTTCATGAAATAAAGAATTTATTATTATTATTATTATTATTATTATATTATTATCAAGACACAACGTTAATCTCTTACCAAGTGAGCCCAGAAGTTGCATGTACAAGCCATGACACGGCAACAATGAGTTCCACCGTAAGTTTTTCATTTGTATACGTACTTTCAACAGAGATGACCACGTCAGAAATACCACTGGCACTCTATGGCACGCAAAATGATACTCGTTGACATTTTATGTCCAAGGGACGTAATTCGTTTACGGGCAAATAGAAAAAATAGAGATAACGTTCCTCTTTCTGCGATCTGAGTGTCCAAATGGTTATTATTTATAAAGGTATTACGTAAAGAATATGTACATTATTATCTGGCGTGTTGTAATGGTTGTTACTATGATACTTGTTATGATTATTGCAGCAAACCTGTATCAAGACACAACGTTAATCTCTTACCAAGTGAGCCCAGAAGTTGCATGTACAAGCCATGACACGTCAACAATGAGTTTCACCGTAAGTTTTTCATTTGTATACGTACTTTCAACAGAGATGACCACGTCAGAAATACCACTGGCACTCTATGGCACGCAAAATGATACTCGTTGACATTTTATGTCCAAGGGACGTAATTCGTTTACGGGTAAATAGAAAAAATAGAGATAACGTTCCTCTTTCTGCGATCTGAGTGTCCAAATGGTTATTATTTATAAAGGTATTACGTATAGAATATGTACATTATTATCTGGCGTGTTGTAATGGTTGTTACAATGATACTTGTTATGATTATTGCAGCAAACCTGTATCAAGACACAACGTTAATCTCTTACCAAGTGAGCCCAGAAGTTGCATGTACAAGCCATGACACGGCAACAATGAGTTTCACCGTAAGTTTTTCATTTGTATACGTACTTTCAACAGAGATGACCACGTCAGAAATACCACTGGCACTCTATGGCACGCAAAATGATACTCGTTGACATTTTATGTCCAAGGGACGTAATTCGTTTACGGGTAAATAGAAAAAATAGAGATAACGTTGCTCTTTCTGCGATCTGAGTGTCCAAATGGTTATTATTTATAAAGGTATTACGTAAAGAATATGTACATTATTATCTGGCGTGTTGTAATGGTTGTTACTATGATACTTGTTATGATTATTGCAGCAAACCTGTATCAAGACACAACGTTAATCTCTTACCAAGTGAGCCCAGAAGTTGCATGTACAAGCCATGACACGGCAACAATGAGTTTCACCGTAAGTTTTTCATTTGTATACGTACTTTCAACAGAGATGACCACGTCAGAAATGCCACTGGCACTCTATTGCACGCAAAATAATACTCGTTGACATTTTATGTCCAAGGGACGTAATTCGTTTACGGGTAAATAGAAAAAATAGAGATAACGTTGCTCTTTCTGCGATCTGAGTGTCCTAATGGTTATTATTTATAAAGGTATTACGTATAGAATATGTACATTATTATCTGGCGTATTGTAATGGTTGTTACTATGATACTTGTTATGATTATTGCAGCAAACCTGTATCAAGACACAACGTTAATCTCTTACCAAGTGAGCCCATAAGTTGCATGTACAAGCCATGACACGGCAACAATGAGTTTCACCGTAAGTTTTTCATTTGTATACGTACTTTCAACAGAGATGACCACGTCAGAAATGCCACTGGCACTCTATGGCACGCAAAATGATACTCGTTGACATTTTATGTCCAAGGGACGTAATTCGTTTACGGGTAAATAGAAAAAATAGAGATAACGTTGCTCTTTCTGCGATCTGAGTGTCCAAATGGTTATTATTTATAAAGGTATTACGTAAAGAATATGTACATTATTATCTGGCGTGTTGTAATGGTTGTTACTATGATACTTGTTATGATTATTGCAGCAAACCTGTATCAAGACACAACGTTAATCTCTTACCAAGTGAGCCCAGAAGTTGCATGTACAAGCCATGACACGGCAACAATGAGTTTCACCGTAAGTTTTTCATTTGTATACGTACTTTCAACAGAGATGACCACGTCAGAAATGCCACTGGCACTCTATGGCACGCAAAATGATACTCGTTGACATTTTATGTCCAAGGGACGTAATTCGTTTACGGGTAAATAGAAAAACGAGAGATAACGTTGCTCTTTCTGCGATCTGAGTGTCCAAATGGTTATTATTTATAAAGGTATTACGTATAGAATATGTACATTATTATCTGGCGTGTTGTAATGGTTGTTACTATGATACTTGTTATGATTATTGCAGCAAACCTGTATCAAGACACAACGTTAATCTCTTACCAAGTGAGCCCAGAAGTTGCATGTACAAGCCATGACACGGCAACAATGAGTTTCACCGTAAGTTTTTCATTTGTATACGTACTTTCAACAGAGATGACCACGTCAGAAATGCCACTGGCACTCTATGGCACGCAAAATGATACTCGTTGACATTTTATGTCCAAGGGACGTAATTCGTTTACGGGTAAATAGAAAAAATAGAGATAACGTTGCTCTTTCTGCGATCTGAGTGTCCAAATGGTTATTATTTATAAAGGTATTACGTATAGAATATGTACATTATTATCTGGCGTTTTGTAATGGTTGTTACTATGATACTTGTTATGATTATTGCAGCAAACCTGTATCAAGACACAACGTTAATCTCTTACCAAGTGAGCCCAGAAGTTGCATGTACAAGCCATGACACGGCAACAATGAGTTTCACCGTAAGTTTTTCATTTGTATACGTACTTTCAACAGAGATGACCACGTCAGAAATGCCACTGGCACTCTATGGCACGCAAAATGATACTCGTTGACATTTTATGTCCAAGGGACGTAATTCGTTTACGGGTAAATAGAAAAAATAGAGATAACGTTGCTCTTTCTGCGATCTGAGTGTCCAAATGGTTATTATTTATAAAGGTATTACGTAAAGAATATGTACATTATTATCTGGCGTGTTGTAATGGTTGTTACTATGATACTTGTTATGATTATTGCAGCAAACCTGTATCAAGACACAACGTTAATCTCTTACCAAGTGAGCCCAGAAGTTGCATGTACAAGCCATGACACGGCAACAATGAGTTTCACCGTAAGTTTTTCATTTGTATACGTACTTTCAACAGAGATGACCACGTCAGAAATGCCACTGGCACTCTATTGCACGCAAAATAATACTCGTTGACATTTTATGTCCGAGGGACGTCATTCGTTTACGGGTAAATAGAAAAAATAGAGATAACGTTGCTCTTTCTGCGATCTGAGTGTCCAAATGGTTATTATTTATAAAGGTATTACGTATAGAATATGTACATTATTATCTGGCGTGTTGTAATGGTTGTTACTATGATACTTGTTATGATTATTGCAGCAAACCTGTATCAAGACACAACGTTAATCTCTTACCAAGTGAGCCCATAAGTTGCATGTACACGCCATGACACGGCAACAATGAGTTTCACCGTAAGTTTTTCATTTGTATACGTACTTTCAACAGAGATGGACCACGTCAGAAATGCCACTGGCACTCTATGGCTAGCAAAATAATACTCGTGACATTTTATGTCCAAGGGACGTAATTCGTTTAACGGGTAAATAGAAAAAAATAGGTGATGATAACGTTTCTCTTTCTGCGGATCTGAGTGTCCAAATGGTATTATTTATAAAGGTATTACGTATAGAATATGTACATTATTATCTGGCGTGTGGATATGGTTGTTACTATGATACTTGTTATGATAATTGCAGCAAACCTGTATCAAGACTCAACGTTAATTCTTACCAATGTGAGCCGAGGAAGTGCCATGTACAAGCCATGACACGGCAACTAGTGAGTTTCACCGTAAGTTTTCAAGTTGAATACGTGCTTTTAACAGAGTATGACCACGTCAGAAATGCCACGGGCACTCTATGCACGCAATATGATAACTCGGTTGACATTTTATGTCAAGGGACGTAATTCGTTTACGGGTAATAGAAAAAAAGAGATAAAGTGCTCTTTCTGCGCATCTGAGTGTCCAAATGGTTATCATTTATAAAGGATTACGTATAAAGAATATGTACATTATTATCTGGCGTGTTGTAATGGTTGTTATATGATACTTGTTATGATATTGCAGGCAAACCTGTATCAAGACACAACGTTAATTCTTACCAAGTGAGCTTGTACAAGCCATGACACGGCAACATATGAGTTTCACCGTAAGTTTTCATTTGTCATACGTACTTTAAAACAGAGATGACCACGATCAGAAATGCCACTTGGTCACCTCAATGCACGCAAAATGATACTCGTTTGACATGTTAATGTCCAAGGGACGTAATTCGTTTACTGGGTATAGAAAACATAGAGATACGTTGCTCTTTCTGCGATATGAGTGTCCAAATGGTTATTATTTATAAAGGTATACGTGAATGATAGTACATTATTATCTGGCGTGTTGTAATGTTGTACTATGAATTTGTTATGAGTTATTGCAGCAAACCTGTATCAAGACGACTAACGTTGAATCCTCTTACCAAGTGAGACCAGAGTTGCATGTACAAGCCATGACACGGGCAACAATGAGTTTCACCGTAAGTTTTTTCTTTGTATACGTACTTTCAACAGAGATGACCCCTCGTCAGAAATGCACGTACTTTCAACAGAGATGACCACGGTCAGAAATGCACTGGCACTCTATTGGCACGCAAAATGATACTCGTTGACATTTTAGTCAAAGGGACGTAATCGTTTAAGGGTAAATAGAACACTAGAGATAACGTGCCTCTGTCTCCGATCTGAGTGTCCATATGGTATGATTTATAAAGGGGTATTACGTGAAGAATATGTACATTATGATCTGGCGTGTTGTAATGGTTGTTACTATGATCTTAGTGTTATGATTATTGCAGCAAACCTGTATCAGGACACAACGTTAATCTCTTACCAAGAGGCCCAGAAGTTGCATGTACAAGCCATGACACGTCACAATTGAGTTCACCGTTATGTTTTTCATTTGTACTAGTACTTTCAAGCAGAGAGTGACACGTCAGAAATGCCCACTGGCAGCTCTATGGCACGCAAAATTGATACTCGGTGACATGTTATGTCAAGGGACGTAATTCCGTTTACCGGGTAAATAGAAAAAATAGAGATAACGTTGCTCTTTCTGCGATCTGAGTGTCCAAATGGTTATTATTTAACTAAGGTACTTCGT
>JAWPHD010023806.1:0-21084 GCA_037043455.1 Cyrtodaria siliqua
CTGAGCAGCTCAGACATTCATTTTTCGTGAAAATGCCTAAACACTGGAACCACCTGGAAAATAAAGGTATCAGGACATTACGGACCATGGACATTACGGACCAGACATAACGGACCATATTTAGGGACATTACGGACCATCTATAGGAACATAACGGACCATGATTTGGGGACACTACGGACCATGCTTGAAAATAAGATGGACCTATAGGAACATAACGGACCATGATTTGGGGACACTACGGACCATGCTTGAAAAGAAGATGGACCTATAGGAACATAATGGACCATTAATATATTAATGCCAACTTTTTTTGCAAATGACTTAAAATTAGGACAACGAGAATGGTACAGTGAAAGTATGCCAATCAAGATGGCTTTTCACACTTTTATGATTGCCAATTAAAGGCTGTCAGTGTATTTCTTTGATGATATGCCGGCGATAATTACGGGCCATAATTACAACTAATTAACACTAATGAAATGCAATCAAAATTACCAGTTTTAAACATCAGTTTGCAAAGATTGCAACAAACAAACGTCGTTCTTTCAATAAAAATGCAGGAGTTGTATAATTACAACTAATTAACACTAATGAAATGCAATCAAAATTACCAGTTTTAAACATCAGTTTGCAAAGATTGCAACAAACAAACGTCGTTCTTTCAATAAAAATGCAGGAGTTGTATAATTACAACTAATTAACACTAATGAAATGCAATCAAAATTACCAGTTTTAAACATCAGTTTGCAAAGATTGCAACAAACAAACGTCGTTCTTTCAATAAAAATGCAGGAATTGTATCTTACATCCTCACAAGTGAGGGACGTCACCAGCGCCCGGAGCAGCCTAAAAACTGCAAAGTTCTATTACAATGCCTTGCGCTCGTTGTATTCACTGTTCTAAAGGTGTTTATTCCAACCACCGCGCCGTGGATTGCGACGTTTGTAAACGTTGGCAGCATTTACGATGTAGCGACACAGGTAAGAACATGATTTGTATAGTCGCAGAGAACTGATTGTTACTTGCTTTTAATATTTTAAGTATCGGTAAACTTGGGTACTGCAATTAATATTCCTAATTATTGTCTTTTTACATTACAGGTATAACCATTGCCCAGTACGACACCGCGAACCGGGATGGTACCGAGCTCAAATATAATTAATATAAAACAATAAGTAGAAATAAATTTTAAATGAAATAAAAAGTAATCATTGGTTAATAATTGATATTGTTTATATTTTAAGGTTAAAGCGGTAGCCAGACAGCAAGTGTTCGAGTCGGCCAACGTACTAGTGAGCGACGTCACCGACAAACACCAGCGCCCGGAGCAGCCGGAGGCAGCCCGACCGAGTCTCGAGGCCCTACTCAAGATGTGTAACAGAACGAGGAAAGGTCTCCGTCCACAGGAACCCGATGGACCCGATTTCGAGGTGTGTACTAATCTTATTTGAAAAGCGACCAAACATACTGGAACAAACTTTTCAAAATGCATTTTAGCCGATATCACAATTTATATATATATACAACTGTACGAGTATATTGTATTTATATTATATTTCATTTTATTTTTTCAGGTCGACATGGACTTCCTCGAAGGTCTCGGAGAGGACTTCTACCGAGTGACGGTTCCGGCGAACGACAGGCGTCACGTTATCTTCGCCACCCAGAAGCAGTACATCGACGGGACCTTCAAAGTTGTACGTCAGCCGTTCAAGCATCTCCTATCCGTCCACGCGTTCGTGAAGTCAGACGACGTCATGAAGCAGCTACCTCTGTGTTTCGTGGTGATGACAGGAAAGAAAAGAAAGGATTACAAAAAGGTGTGTAAATGTTACATGACTGACATTTATTAGTACATATCAATGCTACCAAATATAAATTGGGATTATTTTACTAATTGGTTATCACACGAAGCTTAGTCTATGCTACCATTAGCACACAACAATGATGATACCTATGTTTACATACACAATAAATGATAATAAATTCATGTATAATATCTCGTATTCCAGGCCATCGTACGTCTCCTACCGTCGACCCAGGTCCAGACGTTTGTAACTGACTTCGAGGCCGGAATTTGGCAGGGGCTAAGAAATGTCTTCGATGATCCTGACATACGGGGTTGTGCCTTCCACTTCGGCCAGGCCAGGCCTTATGGAGAAAGGCCCAAGAGTGTGGACTGCAGGTAATATATTCATTTAGCTTTTAAAGAATATATCCATTTTGCTTTTAAAGAATATATCCATTTAGCTTTTAAAGAATGATGATGATGATGATGATGATGATGAAGACATTTATTATGATAATGATAACGTGAAATATATAATGTTATATTTACTTTTGTGCAATTTCAGACTGCCTACAGTAGCAGGGACGCCGTGTATGGGCTCATGCGGAAGGTCTTCGCGCTGCCTCTCCTACCAGCGGACGACATTCCAGCAGCCTTCCAAAAGATCGAGGACAAAAACGACGCCAACAACGAACGACTGGACGCCTTCCTCCACTATGTCGACACTACGTGGGTGCGGAGCGAGTTGTGGCCAGTAGAGTCATGGTCGGTGTACGGGCGCTCCATTCGCACAAACAACGACGTGGAGGGATGGCACGCCCGTCTGAACCGCCGTGCCAAGAAAGGGAATCTCCCTTTCTACCTGCTCGTGGAACTACTTCACAGGGAAGCAAAGGATATCCCAATCCAATGTAAGCTAGTGAAAGAGCTTTTGATCGTGTGCTATATATTGTTGATGTATAGGTGTATATTTGTGTATATGTGTATATTTTTATGTGCTTGATTACTTTGTGAAATAAACTATTTCTATTAATATTTGTTTGTTTTCTTACATCTGTTATAATTGACGTAATTTCACATTACATTCATCAAGGATTTGTACAATATTGTACAAATCCTTGCATTCATCAGGGACATAATTATTTTATATATTATTTTATTAAATAAGAATTCAATCGTATAAATATTTACTATCTTGTAGGTGTACACAGTTCTCTAACACCTAATGGAATTTCACAGGAATTTGACAATGGTCACATTATAACCATCGACCGTTTCTCCAAATGGAATTTCACGGGAATTGTTCACAGTTAGTTTGGAAGGCATTTGGCAGGTGTCATATCAAAATGAGCAAATCCTAATAAGCGTTACAATTGATTTGCGAGGATGTGTGGCAAGATCTGCTGTTATATAAAATGTAAATAACACCAAATATCATGCACAATAGTTGTTGATAAATGAGGTCCATACAATAACTTCATTACGGATTATACTAAGATTACAACTTCAAAAAATAGAGATAACAAGTATTTATATACAAGTATTTATTAAAATATGAAGAGGATGAGGAGAATAAAGTTAAAACAAACTGTAAATGAAATTATAAATCATAGTCCGTTATGTTCCTATAGGTCCATCTTCTTTTCAAGCATGGTCCGTAGTGTCCCCAAATCATGGTCCGTTATGTTCCTATAGGTCCATCTTATTTTCAAGCATGGTCCGTTATATTCCTATAGATGGTCCGTAATGTCCCTAAATATGGTCCGTTATGTCTGGTCCGTAATGTCCATGGTCCGTAATGTCCGTAATTCAAAATAAAGTGGTCCACGCAGAGACAGTTGAGGGTTTTAAATCGGTCCTCCCGAAGTGCTACTAATTAACTAGCACAGCGAAAATAAAGTGGTCCACGCAGAGACAGTTGAGGGTTTTAAATAGGCCCTCCCAAAGTGCTACTAATTAACTAGAACAGCGCACTCCCACCCGGTGTTATAAGCCGTAACAGGCCCTTCACTGTATTCCACAAAAACAGAAAATAAGTGCGTGTTTTATAAGCCAAAAATAGTTTAAATTCCTGTGACAAAGTCAGAAACAGGTTGGAATTAACATGTTCAGAATGATAAACAATGTACCATACCAAAGCATCCAACTCCTTGAGTTTCATCTGCGTCAGAAACTCGCAGGGAAGGACAACTATTTGGGAAGATACTGTGTTGCTGATTACTTGGCGAAAGTCCGTTTATTATCAAAATTACGCCATCACATGTCAAATGGGCCAAACCTTTGATCATTTTGGACTTCCCGTACCCAGTTGACAAAACACAGACGAGTAATTTTCATCAGCTGCTTCTATTGCAGATTTTTGCTCTTTTTTTAAGCGAACGCCGATGATTTTCTCCATGGTGGACGCCATTTTTGTTTTGGTCGTGAACGAGATGTTGCGGCTGTACGTGCACCTGCTCAAAACGACCTTCACCTATACAATTGGTGCATACCGGTCGTACATTCTTGAATAGTTACGATAGGGCACCAGTCTAGGGAGAAATCTGCTCCGTTGTCAATCTCTGGCCTAAACTTATAGAGTCTACACCGAACGTATATATATACAGATGTGCTCCAGCTCCAGCTCCGGCTCCCTCAAGAGACATATGGACGACGAGGTGAATATTAACACAGCCCAAAGGCTAATATAAAGAGACCTCTGAGTTTCTGTCAAAGCCTACAGTTCCCACTCATCCCCCATCCCCACCCACTGGGTCCCATACTTCTTTATGCAAGGAAGTGATTTCTGGTGCGCACATTCTTATAGTTTGCTATGCTCTATGGAAATAGAGATGCATAAACACAGACATATTAATAGGTGTGTGGTATAAATATGAACAACATTTACTGGTTTAATAAATCTATTTACATCCTGTACTGATAATATACATGTTATGAACTGATAAATAAACATAACAGTTTATGTGGAGATACTGATTCTGGTATTCATTTCAATCCAACTTATAAGCAGTATTCAAATGTGAAAATACACAAACAAGCCGAACACAACTTTGAAAGTATGCGTCAACACTGAGCGAACCCCTCATGTTGTGTCGTGACGGCAGGGTCACGGCGTAACAATTGGTGTCAGAAGTGGGATATATACAGAAAAGCAGTCTGCAGAAGAAACAACGAAAACTCCATATTCAAGTCAGTTTTAGCATCATTTCAGCTGTACAGATACGAGGCCAGACGATTGACCATCCGTTGAGTAGACACCAGGTACCTCGTCTATTCACTGGATCTTCCACATCCACTGAACCTTTCAGCCGGCTAGGTACATTGGGTCTGAAGACGCAGACTACCAGCGTATAGAAATAATTCATATAGAATTCTATTATTTCTTGCAGCACTGTTGAACTTCCTGCCCGAGTTCTGAAAATAAATAAAAAGAGATTATAATCTCAGTGTTTGACCATTATATTACACCATGGATAATGTAGAGAGAGAGGAGAACCAGGACACCCTGGAGGGAGATAAGAATTTAGATGACAACCAAGAAAACTCCGTCGAGGGTTTAGCGCCATCTCTGATAAATGATATAGAACAACGAATTGGGTCACAGCTCAGCTCCATTACTGCTGATATTCAACAAAACTTACATGTGATTGCTCATGACAGTCACAAAACACAGTCCAGATTAACCCAAATTGAACTAGAAATGTTCAATCTGAGACAACAAACACAAAATAATAATGGGATACGTAGATCACATAGTGATTCTTTCCAAACCACAAGACCCAGATGCGTTTCTAGACAAACAGAAAACCACCAATTCTCAAGTTCACCTGACCCAGAAGTTGATTTCCCAAACTTACAGTCCAGGGGAGATAACTACTACAACAATCATAGGCAAGATAATTATCTAAACATGAAAATGAAACCACCAAAATTCAATGGACAAGACGACTTGTCAGAGTTCTTAGACTCATTTCAAATATGCTGCGAGATAAACCAATGGAATTACCAAGCTCAGGGGTTATACTTGGCTGGTACTTTGAATGGAAATGCTCGCTCGATCTTGACAGAATTAAGCTCTACTGAGAGGGAAGATTACTCAACTCTTGTCAAAAAGTTAACTGCTCGCTACGGTTCTGTAAACAAAGCAGAGGTTTTCAGAACTCAACTGAGAAATAGAATACGTAAACCTGGGGGAAACCATATCCGAGTTGGCGCAAAACATTAGAAAATTAAGCAGTCAAGCCTATCCAGATGCTCCTAAAGGATGGATTGAAACGGTCAGTCTTGACTATTTCATAGACGCCCCGACAGATTCTAACATTCGTATAAAGCTTAAAGAATCAGGTTTAAAAGACCTATCAGAAGCTGAACAAACTGCAATCAGGCTAGAAGCCTACCGTATGGCGGACAAACAAAGACACGAAGTTATACCAATAGCTGCGGTAGGGCAAGATAAATCACATGAAAATCAATTGACAAATAAAGTAGAAACTCTTTCTCAAACCGTACAAGATCTTGCCAATCAGATCCATGAAATATCCAGGGGTAGAAACCTTGATAGAGGAACAAATCAATACAACAATCAGAATAGGGGAGATAACTCCCATCAGAACAACACATTTGGTAACAGACCATGGAGAACAAATGACAGGAATGCAACAAACAAAGGTTACAATGAAGCACAGTATAAGGGAGGTAACCAATATCAAAACCGATCAAATTATCCTCAGAATGCCTATAACAATAGAGACACAAGACATGTCCCGGAAAACGAGAACAGGTCGACCTGGAGGCCCACAGGACGATCAAACCAGATGGGCCAGAGACAATAATGGTGGGAAACAATTCATCATTTGATGAAGGCTATTTTCTTCCTGCCAAGATACAAAAACAACATATTACCTTACTGGTCGACACGGGTGCCAATTCGACAATTCTGCGGAAAGACATCCTGGATACATGGCCTGTACAGCAATGCCCAAAGACTATACCTATAAATACAAAGTTAATAACCGTTACCGGAGAAATGGCACCAATTTATGGAAAAGCTAGAGTACTTCTACAAATTGGTACACAATCCTTTGAAATATGGATACTTATAGCAGATATACAAAATGACTGTATCCTTGGAAGAGACTTCATACAATCTCAGAATTTTCACATTTTGTTCAGTTAACAAAATATGAACCTTAATGGAGAATTAATAAACTGCTTCTCACATGTAAAAGAAGTTAATCGGTTGTGTAGAGTGGCCTTAATGGAGGACGTGGAAATACCGCCAAACACAGAAATGATAGTTACAGGAAGAACTATAGATGCTTTTCAAAAGGACCAGGTAGGGTTAATTGAGAGCAAACCAAATTTCACAGACAAGTATAAGCTTCTACTAGCAAAGGCATTGGTTAAACCTGAAGAAGGACTTGTTCCAATACGACTAGCAAATTTTGAGAATAAACCTACACGCTTACACAGAAACACTGTGATGGCCACCTTGGAAGCAGTTAATCCACCAAAATATGAAAATATAAATTTTGCTAGGTCTGCTCCATGTAGAACAACAAATACAGAATTTCCAGAACACATGCATGAAGTATTTAACAGATGTTCCACGCGAATGACAGCTGACCAGAAAATCAGCTTCAAGGAACTGTTAATAGAATACCAAGATATCTTTTCAAAATCTGAAGATGATATTGGACATACAAACCTGGTGGAATACACCATTGACATGGGAGATGGTAAACATGTCCGTACACCACCATATAAACTACCCTTGGCAAAACGTCTGATTGCCTAGAAAGAAATAGAAAAATTACTAGACCGAGATCTCATAGAACCTTCTCGAAGCCCTTGGCTCTCTCCAGTTGTTCTGATACCAAAGTCAGATGGTTCCACCCGTGTATGTATAGATTATAAACGGGTAAATGCAAAAGTACAATTTGATCCGCACCCACTACCTAGAGTAGATCAATCCCTAGATGCACTCACAGGGAAATCCTATTTTTCATCCATGGATTGTCGTGAAGCCTATCACCAAGTTAGTGTTGCTGAAAAGGACCGACCAAAGACAGCATTCAGCATCGGCGGAGAAACATATCAGTGGAAAGTGATGCCTTTTGGCATGACCACCTCACCAGCAGTATTTGAACGCTTAATGGAGACGGTCCTCGCTGGACTAACCTACACTATATGTCTCATCTACCTAGATGACCTATTGTGTCATTCAAAGACTTTCCAAGAACATATGACCCACCTTCGCGAGATTTTCCAAGCGACTTAGGGGAGCTAATCTTAAACTTAGCCCAAAGAAATGTTTTTTCTTTCAAAAATCTGTGAGTTTCTTAGGACACCAAGTAAGTGAAGAAGGCATTAAACCGTGCCCCGAGAAGATTAAAGCAGTTACTGAGTGGCAACGGCCTAAGAACACCAAACAGGTGCGCTCGTTTATCGGTCTATGTAGCTACTATCGAAAGATGGTTCCCAACTTTGCAACAATCGCAAAACCACTTCATCAACTGACAGAGCTAAATAGAACATTTACATGGGACGATGCCTGTGAAAACGCATTTAAAACAATGAAACAGCTTTTGACGACAACGCCCATTTTAGCATACCCGAGGGAAGAATTACCTTATACCTAAGACTGTGACGCATCAAATGTGGGCCTTGGCAGTGTACTAAGTCAAGAACAGGATGGAATAGAGAGAGTTATAGGCTATTACTCGAAATGCTTCTCAAAAACGGAAAGAAAATACTGTACTACTTACTAGAAAGGAACTGTTGGCCATAGTATCGTCAGTAAAGCACTTTCACCACTACATATATGGAGTTTACTTCCGCACAAGAACCGACCACAGATCACTAACCTGGTTACTCAACTTCAAAAACTGCGAAGGACAATTGGCTCGCTGGATAGAAGTACTTGGAAACTATGACATGACTATAGAATACCGTGCTGGTAGGGTCCACAACAACTGTGATGCTTTAAGCAGACGACCCTGTTCCGATAGCAACTGTCCCCATTGTGATAGAGCAGAAAAGAAATATGATCAAACCACCCTCCCAGTTAGAACATTAATTACCACTGATCCCAAGGACAGTCTTAGCAAAAGTGACACAAGCAAGTCAACTACAAAGACAAGTACAACCACAGACGACAAACAGCCTAGTACAAGTCATGAACCAGAAATAAACCTTCCGTCAGATCTAAATGACATTGAGATCACAGATATAGAAGACATCTGTCGAGAACAGAATATAGACCCAACCCTCTCACTTATCAAAGAATGGAAACGTGAGAATGAGAAACCAAACTGGCAAACAGTGGCTAAATATGGTGTTGAGTTAAAATATTACTGACACCATTGGGCTGTTATAGACCTTGATGAAGACATTTTGTATCAGAGAGTGCTGCTAGAAGATGGTGTCTTCAGAAAAGTAATCTTGTTACCCAACAGTATACACAGATATATCTTCAGACAGCTTCATGAGCAATTCACAGCAGGACATCTAGGGTTTAAGAAAACTCTGAAGAAAATACAAAAACGGTTTTATTGGTGTTTCCAAAGACGGGATGTTGAACACTGGTGTCGCACGTGTGACACATGAGCAGCCAGAAAACCACCACCTCGCAAAGCTAAGGCACCGATGAAAATATACCAGGTTGGACAACCTCTAGAAAGAATAGCGATAGACATACAAGGTCCCTATCCTCCATCATCAAAAGGAAATAGATACATTTTAGTGGTCGGAGATTACTTTACGAAGTGGCTTCATGCTATACCACTGAAAAGTCAAGAATCAAGCTATGTAGCAACCAAACTTGTAAATAAAGTTATAAGTATCTGGGGTGTACCCCTCGAGTTATTTTCTGACAGAGCTACCAATTTTGAGTCACGTGTGTTCCAGGAAATGTGCAGCCTGTTAGGCATACACAAAACCCGCTCCACAGCAGCAAGACCAAGTTCAGATGGGATGGTCGAGAGAGCAAACCGCACTCTGGAAAGCATGATTGCAGCATTTGTAAGTAAAAATCAGAAGGATTGGGACAAGTACCTACCACTTCTTACCATGGCATACAATTCTAGTGTCCATGAATCAACAGGAGTTACACCATCTGCCATGATGCTTGGTCGAGAAATGAACCTTCCCATAGATCTGGCAATTGGAAGACCTATAGAAGAAGAAAGAAGAAGCACTTCTACACATGGCTATGAACTTGAAATGAAAATGTTACAAATACATGATATAGCTCGAGAAAAACTCGCAAATGCTTCTGTTAACATGAAGAGAATATACGACAAAGGGAAATTTGTCACAGAGTACAAAGTAGGGGACGCCGTATGGTTCCACGATCCAAAACGACGTAAAAACATAAGTCCTAAGTTACAGAAACCTTGGACTGGTCCCTTCATTATTGTGAAGAAGTGGAGTGACATCCTGAAATCAAAAGTGCCCCAAACAAGAAAGCACAAGTGGTACATCATGACAGACTCAAGCTGTACAAAGGTAGTGACATACCTTCATGGTTCGAATCACAACTTGAAAAACCTTAAAAAAAATAAAAAAAATAAAGAACTCCTGATGAGGAAAATATAAAGGTGCCTGTGCCATGTACCAATTACAATTTTTATAAATAAAACAAAAACCAAAATGCTGTTGTTATGATGTCATATATACCCTACCCGATATACAAACCAGAGATCACTCCTTGTACCAAATCCATAAACCCTGGGAGAACCTTCTACCTGCTCATCTTCTCCAACCAAGCTCCAGTGTCATAGTCAATACATGTAGTAACCTACAAATTGACAATGTTTAAAATAAAAATCTTTTAAGACAATTAATACAGAGGCAATAATAAATAAAATTGTAAATGCTGTTGAAACCAAAAATATAAAATGATGTCTACCATGGATTTAGTCCAAAGCCTACTTAAATCCAAATACGAAACCAAATAAACCAATAACTTGATCAACTTTATATTAAACGACACCTCCTTCTACTTTCAGGATCTGAGATGGAAATGTAAAAAAATGTCCACGCATTGACCGGTCGTTCTATAGAAAATCCAACGTCTTACGACACCTACAAGAGGGACACCTCGGAATGTGTTATGTGTGTGACCTCTGCGGGTTCAGCGTAGTTAGGAAGACAAGACATACCTGTGACCTGTTCAAAACCAGCCGATGGATTCTATACCACCGTGGGACAGGCAAAGAAGGCGAAGAGGCCCAAAAAATGCTGGACACATACATGAAAGGGGAAGCTGCACACGACTATGTAGTCATCAAATTCAAAAAGAACAGGGAGTCTCATTCTCACTCCAAAGAGAAGAAACTAAAATCAACAGTCACGGATGTCTCTAAAACATCCATATCAACATCCCATGAAAAAGAAAAAGTCACTATACAAGACGTACAAGACGTTTCAGAGGACCTCTACCTGTCAGATGACAGTGATTGGAGAAACTCGCATACCATCACACTACCCGAGGTAGACATTACAGAGGAAGACCTGTTACATTGGGCGCCTCTGACAGCAGTACTTTCAGAGAAACCATGTGAAACCCTAAACAAAGGAACTGAAAACTTGGACCACGTAAACAAATCGGAGAAGCCAAACAAAACACCAAATAAAGAAACCGAAAAATTGAAACGCGTTAAGAAATACAAGAAGCCACTTGAAACCAAAAACAAAGAAACCGAAAATTTGGAACATGTAAACAAATCAGAGAAGCCAAACAAACCTCTAAATAAAGGAACTAAAATTTTGGAATGTGTAAATAATCCCGAGAAACCACACGGAACCAAAACCAAGGAAATCGAAACTTTACAAGACCTAAAGAAATCCGAGAAGTCACATGAAAAAAAACCACAAAAGGAACTCAAAATTTGGAACATTTGAAGGAACCAGTAGATTTGGTCGAGAAAAATATTATCCGAAGTAACATCTGCGATATCAGGCATGTGAACGTTTTGGAAGAAGACCCTGATTTCCTTCCACCTACTCCTACACATGATGAACCAAACCCGGACCTTCCCGACGACACATACAACACAGAAAAAGTAATGGACACACTTATAGTTATTCAAAAACAACAGGAAACCTTCATCAAATTAGATATAGGCGGCACCAAATTCTTTACCAGCCGTCATACCTTACAAGCTTCACCGTATTCTGTATTATCGAATTTAACAGCACCAGATTCGCCTGTCACAATCAAAGACAATACCATCCTTCTGGACAGATCAGGAAAACATTTCCCATTCATCTTGGACTTTCTTCGCAATGGATGTTATTTACCCATGAACACCTTCCCAACAAACCGGGCTTCCCTGGAAGAAATTTTAATAGAATCCAGATTTTACAACATCTTAGAACTTTCTAAAATCCTGACCATGAGACTAAAGAAGAACTAGGATCATCAACAACAACAGAACCTTCAAGAAATGCGGACTGTTGAATCATTAATACATACTGTACTGAATTATATGCAAAAATCTAATGTCACATATTACAAATTCATAGTTATACTGTTTTACTTTTAATAATGTAAAAAATATTGCAACTCATTGTCACAAGTAATATAATATTGTAGATTTTTTTTTTCCTTCTACTGAAAGCTTAGGTAGATATACACATTATATACAACTATATGCTTTGATATATATATTCACAATCTCCATCTTTAATGCATAGTAATCTTTCTTGACATAAACCGGATGTTAACCTTTAAAAATAGGGATGGATGGAATATACCTCATTTTGTGATAAGTTTATGCTTCATAGAGAATCAGAGATGGTTGGCTTTTTATGGTGTGTAACTAAGTTAACGGGAATAGGAGAGAAGTATTTTGTTTAAATTATTATTTCTTGCAAGTTCATTAAAGTAAATATGACTTGTTTTAATAGGGTCTTACCCTGATGCATATTATGCACCCTTTTTGTCGAGCAAGACTATGAAATCCTTGTAGAGGTTATTGGAGTCATTGATATGACTGAGATTTGAAGCTGAAGTATACTTATATGAGAGTATGTTGTAGTCATTGATATGACTGAGATTTTAAGTTGGAGTACTTATATGAGGCGTTGATGTAGTCATTGGTATGACTGATATTTTAAGTTGAAGTACATCAGACATGGATGGCTTTTTATGGTGTGTAACTAAGTTAACGGGAATAGGAGAGAAGTATTTTGTTTAAATTGTTATTTCTTGCAAGTTCATTAAAGTAAATATGACTTGTTTTAATAGGGTCTTACCCTGATGCATATTATGCACCCTTTTTGTCGAGCGAGACTATGAAATCCTTGTAGAGGTTGTTGTTGTCATTGATATGACTGATATTGTAAGTTGAAGTATACTTATGTGAGAAGTTGATATCCAGATATTAGCTGATGTTGTTATCATTTCTGGACCGAATAATAAAGGGTCTTACCCTGCTACCGTTCCTTGTCTTCACTGGAAACATAAGACATGGGTCGACCAATTGCTGAAATGAAAGTTAGAATGTGTGAAATTTTATCATACATGATATAAATATTAGAGAGATGCTAATATTTTTTTTTAGTTATAACTATTATATTTTTCTTTAACATGGTGTTGTTTTATTGTCAAAATAAGGCGAGATAAGGATAGACGTTATATTACCTGACGGTAGTGTTGGCTTCAGGTTTGAGATTAATGAAAAATGGCAAGAGTGGTTTCTAATAGTTCAGAGTGTTATGCACGATTGATGTTTACCTACCCACTGGTAGAGTATGTTACACTGTAACAGCATGCAGACTAATAAGAGAAAGATGCACGTATTTATTATTTTATACACCATGCTTTTGTAAATGTGTTCATGTTAATATATTGTTCTTGTGTTAAGCAAAGTTTTATTCACATCATACGTTGTTAACTATTGAAAGATATTAAAAACATTACCTCTAATAATTCTAGAGATAAATATAAATATTCTTCACCATGAAGAGCTTTGTTTAGTATTAAACACTTATTGCTAAAATTAAATTGTGAATTCATAATTTTCCATTGCCAAATTGTTGAGATTTTATCCAAATCGCAATAGGGTATAAAAATGTGTATTACTTGATTTTCATCATTTGGTTCTTTAATAAAATAAAAATATCTGACAGAGCAAGGGACGATAATATTCAAGATTCTACTTTAAAACTAAAAGATAGATGTATTGAATCATGTACAGGAAATGTAGTGTTTTCCAAAAAAAATGATCACTCTATAAATACCTTAGTTTTTGCAGTAAACTTGCTAGAATATCTATGGTAAAGTGTGAGTCTATCGCCTACACAAAATTAGATGTGTGTCAATTTTATGATCACGGATTGGTCGGTTAACATAGTTTGTTGATGTTTCTTAAGAATTCGAACATGTAATGATGTAAATATGTAATGTCAGATTCACAATAATTAGTCTCGTTATGAGTGTCTCACTCTACCATATCGCAATTAACAACATTCACTCTTACACTAGTTTCTCTGATGTATATTAAATTGTATATATTATTCAATCAGTAATTTACTTTTAATGAAGAAAAACGAAGTGATCTCCCTTTGTTCTGACAGGTGTTATGTTACGAAAAATTAAATTGTTTTCAGAAACAGAACCTGCTACTTACCTGTAGCTATACGTACCTTTATTTCTACTGATTCAGAGACTGAATCCCTTTTTGGGGGGAGGTGCAATATAACGGCGATCACATTCATTCTTCTTCATTGTATGCTGCATGTTGTGATAAAAATCGAACTTGTCAAGTGCACCAGAAATCACAAGCCATAATCCAACTTTAAATGCCATGTCCGGTATTTAGTTCGATCTCGTTCAGTAAACCAACCCTTCCCCTGTGCCCTTCCACAATCCACTTATCCGATAAAGCTTTTTAGAAGCCAGAAAGACGAAATCATTTAGCCTGAAGAACCGTCCGTTCTCGCCCTGCTCCTAATTGACGGGACGCTCGATTTGCCTACATGTACATACGCCGGAGCAGGAGCAGAACAAGCACTTAATCGAGTAACTCGCTCCGAAGACGCCCGAACGTCGGAGCAAAATGTCGGACGTCGCCGAAGTACGTTCCGAGGGGCGTTCGGGACGTTACGGGACCTACCGAGCGGCGGAGCAACTGCAACGTCACAACTGAAGTCATGACGTCATCAACTAGTATAAATACTGGGGAGAAATCTGCTCCGTTGTCAATCTCTGGCCTAAACTTATAGAGTCTACACCGAACGTATATATATACAGATGTGCTCCAGCTCCAGCTCCGGCTCCCTCAAGAGACATATGGACGACGAGGTGAATATTAACACAGCCCAAAGGCTAATATAAAGAGACCTCTGAGTTTCTGTCAAAGCCTACAGTTCCCACTCATCCCCCATCCCCACCCACTGGGTCCCATACTTCTTTATGCAAGGAAGTGATTTCTGGTGCGCACATTCTTATAGTTTGCTATGCTCTATGGAAATAGAGATGCATAAACACAGACATATTAATAGGTGTGTGGTATAAATATGAACAACATTTACTGGTTTAATAAATCTATTTACATCCTGTACTGATAATATACATGTTATGAACTGATAAATAAACATAACAGTTTATGTGGAGATACTGATTCTGGTATTCATTTCAATCCAACTTACAAGCAGTATTCAAATGTGAAAATACACAAACAAGCTGAACACAACTTTGAAAGTAAGCGTCAACACTGAGCGAACCCCTCATGTTGTGTCGTGACGGCAGGGTCACGGCGTAACAATATGGCTTATTAAGGATGATCCGAGCAGCTCTCTTTTGGACTTTTTGGATTCTATTAATATTGTTGCTAGAGCAATTTCCCCAAATAATGTCACCGTAATCCAAAATTGGTTGTATGCATTGTAAAACACAATTCTTGTTTCATGTGTGAGAAATTTCTTGATTTTGCACAAAAGATTAGTTTTGTTTGTTAAAGAAGTACAAAGATTATCAACATGGACGTCCCATGAAAGGTTTTTATCAATATATACCACTAATAGTGTTTGACTCTGTACATTTTCTATTGCTATACTGTTAACATATAATTGTTTTACTTAATTATTAAGTTTATACAACTTTTGAGATGTACCTATAATCATATATTTTATTTTCATTTCATTTATTAACATTTTATTTTGCTTAGCCCATTGCTCTGTTTGTCTGAGACTAAGCTGGCTATTTTCTTTTATAATTTCAAGATTAGATGTTCGACGAATGTAGTTTGTGAATAGTATTACTTTAACAACGATCTGTGAATGTGTCTTGTCATACTCACAGTTAAAAGATAAGAGGTGTATAAATCTGACCAGTGACAATTTTCCCGATAATGTCATTTTGTTATCGATGTTATCACGTGACCTTGTTTGATAGATATTCCTATGCCATAGGGCTTGCGTTCCTACTGCAAATCATATTTTATCTAAACATATTTTATATATGAGTTACTGTGTTAAAGAAAAGATGATTACGGGAAATGTCAATGCTCAGTATGTTCTGGCAAAGAATGGTAGAAGAATGTTAAAAGCAACATGCGCTTCTTGTGGGATTACTAAAACGCAGTTTGTTAGAAGTACACAAGTTGGAAACATTGATATTCATAAAGATTTACTCCCTTTGTTACCTAAATAAGGGCTAACACTTCTTGGTTAAACATATAGCGGTAATCCGTTTGATAGTGAAGAACCATCAAATGAATTAGATGCTATTTGCAAAGATCATGATTTCTGTTATGAAGAAAGTCCCAGTAATAAATCAATGTGCGATAAAAACATGCTGGCCGGTTTAAAAACGAGCAAATCCATATCCCTTGGAGAAAAACTCACCAAGAATTTGATAGTCAAGCCGGTTATTAGTACCAAATACAAACTAGGACTTTGAGAACCAAAAACAAGAAATGGCGTTGAGATGGACTGATAAGCTAGCCGATGAACTTCATAAACCTATACGAAGAAAGTTCACTCAACGTCACGTGATTGTTAAAGAAATTGATAAAATATGGTCGGCTGATTTAGTTGATATGCAATCGTTTTCAAAATATAATAAAAGTGTTAACTACCTGCTCACTGTTATTGATGTATTTAGTAAATTTGCTTTGGTTATTCCAGTTCCGAATAAAACTGGTATGGAAATTACTAAAGCTTTTCAAATATTATAAGTACAGGAAGACAATGTAAATTGCTCTGGGTTGATCAGGGTGTGGAGTTTTATAACACGACATTAAGGCAATTTCTTGATGACATAATATTAAAATGTATCACACGTTTAATTTCGGAAAAGCTGTAGTAATTTAACGGTTTAACCGAACATTAAAAGAGAGGATGTGGAAATATTTCACGGCAAACAATACAAGTACATATTTAGACGTGCTACAGGCGATGGTTGATAAGTACAATAATACAAAACATCGGAGTATTAAAATGACACCGACTGAAGCAAGTGATGAGGATAATAAAGGAATAGTGCATTTCAATTTGTATGGAAAGATGAAAATTAATAAAGCTTTGCCGAAGTTTAAAATAGAAGACAAGGTTAGAATTAGCAAATATAAAAGAACGTTTGAAAAGGGTTCTACTCCAATTGGACCGAAGAAATGTTTGTTATTGATGAAATACAAAACACAAATCCTGTGACGTACAATATTAAAGATTTGAACAACCAAAACATTGATGGAAGCTTTTATGAAATGTTAAAAGCTGATCAAGAAATACTCAGAATTGAAAAGGTTATACGACGTGATTATAAAAACAAACAAGCACTATTTAAATGGAAGGTACAATGAGGATTTTAATAGTTGGGTACCGTTTAATGATATTCAATACATAAAAGCGCGTTAAAGATATGAAAATATAATATATTACTATATTATTAATGGAACAAAAATGTGTAGAAAAGGTATGCAAAAAACTTGAAGAGTTAAAAAATAAATATCAAAAACTATTGCTATTAGCTAAGCTATGTCAAGTAGAATATGATGTTGTTCGTGCTGATTTTTTTAGAAACATAGAAAAGTCAAATTAATAAACAAAAGCGATTACTATCGAAAATGGATTATTATCTTAAAAAACTTGATGAAAACAGGGAATAACTTCTCGATTTGAAATGCGAAATATGCGCGTGCAGGAAAATAAAATATTCTATGATGGAGCCTGATATGTACAGTGATGACGAGAATGATCGCCCTGTTCCTTCCGACTTTGTTTGATTTGAAATTATTTTGAAGGGGCGGATAAGTATTTCGACGCTCCAAGATCTCTTATTTTGAAATCTGGTTAGCCACTTGGCTGAAGCGTCCACCTTTTAAGATTTGAACTAGATTTGAAAATAGTTAGAATAAAGTAACACAGAGTATGATAATGGACCTTTGGAAAAGGCCGAGCACGACACAAACGAAATATTGCATTCTCGGTTTGATTGAGACTGTTCATGAACGGTAGTGAAATATGTTAGCTACCGCTCATGCCCTCTAGCCCCGGGTTGAGCAGAACTCAATATTCATAAAATCAATAGTACAAAATTTTAACCATCCCGAAGATGGCATGCATATGGCGGTGGACATGGAGTGTAATGCTTCCCCATGTCGTACGGCGTATGGTATCCAGTATCTAATAAAATTAAATGCCCCGAAGAGCGAAATAAACGTAATGGAATTTAGTTGGGAGCAGCGGTTATGAAGCCTGTGTATCACAAATAACAGCCAAAAGACTAAATTAAAAAGCAGACAACATATCCTTTTATCGGCCGGAGTAGTGGTACCACCGAATCAAAAATTAAGTAAGAAAACAAAAGAAATTGAAAATGTACCACCGATAACTAAATATAAGTATCGGGCTCAGCGAGTCATATTATCAATTATCCTGCGAGTAGTATAGAAATTGAGGGTTTTGGGGGAGTTTTTTCCGAAGGGGGTTGAAAAACGAGTTTTACATTTGTTTGCTGGGCTTGATAACACATCATCATCTCGGCTTATAACTGATGATTGTTGTTTCCGATCAGTTTTCTGGCGATTTTAGCTTGTTTTCAATGCTGTAACACGCAAATCTACTATCTCGTTATGGAGGGGATCCGAGGGAAAAAATGTGCCAGAACCCACAGTTTCTATACTACTAATTCCCCATTTTAATATCAATACACCTTCCGTGTGAACATTAATTTTAAATGCAGATCCGGCATATTTCAGCGAGTATGGTATTTTTTAATGTTCCCCTCCAATTCCCATACATCTTGCAACATCCTTACTAAAGTATATATAATGGCTTGTCATATCAGGGTATAAGTTTATACGTGTTGGCAACTGTTTGAAAATGTCTTGTATTCAATTTAAATGACGAATAAACACATTACGAACTTACAATCTAAATAAATGTGTAATTTAGAAATCAATCAAATTTGTCTAAAAACAAAATGAGTTCACTGTGTCATGTCATATGCACAGTTGGGCTATAATCCGCCAAATTGAACTAAAACCATATTAAAAAGCTTTAACAACAATTAAAGCAAAACAAAACAAAAACCAATGAAATACAATGAATACAGCAAGCAATGGACAATACATATCATAATAATAAACATATCGTTATTGGAAATACTTGATTATTAATTAAATGTAAATTGGAGGTGGATGTGGATGGTTTGTGGGAAATTCCTTTCCGTAAAAACTTCTTGTTATCTTCGATACAGTAATGGCGTCGGTAGAGAGCAGATCAGAATAAGTCTACGAGTCTGCTGACGTAGAAGTAGAACATTCTAGAAGGGGTCGTTACACAATTGTTAACACTTAAGATTGCTAGGGGGCGATTCAAATGAATTTATCTGCACTAAACAACATTTAGTTAATTTGGTGGGGGAAAAACGTATTTCTTTATGATAGACTTTTTTAATAGCAAGTATTTCAATGAACACTTTTAGAAACAAAAAATGCATTCTCGATGTTAAAATTTCAGTTCCTCGCTATTTTTTTCGTATTCAGAAAATTATCTCCGAAAAGTAATTTGATAAAATAATTAGTCTGAACTGCTCTGACACAAACATATTAAGTAATCAAATTATTTCATTTCTTGTGTACCATTTGCGCTTCTTTAATGTAATACGCTCGTAGAATGTTGCCATTTTTGAGTTGCACGGTCATGTTAGTTAATTTTGTGAAACAAAGAGTACATTTCACCGACTTTATTGAAATTGTACAGTTCGATACAAGAGACTTGTATATACACGATAATGCCATTTCTATTATTCTCGCGTTTATGCCGAAATAAATACAGTTTCTTTAACAAGAGCTGTCGGAGAACAGCGCAGCTCGACTATTCGATTTTTCAGAGAATAATAAATTTATAGCTAGCATATACCATCATAAAACAAGGCTACAACAATGTGGAGTGGGGTTGGAAGCACAACATAACTATGTGTAAGAATTGACAAAAACAACACAGAAATATGTAAAAAAAGAAGAAAAAAAAGAGACACAAATATGTAAAAAAATAAAAAATAATAATAACACAGGTATGTGTAAGAATTTACCAAAACAACACAGAAATATGTAAAAAAAACAACACAAAAAGAGTTAAAGGAGCCCTTTAATACCCTTATAACTTATATTTATTTGATAGATCTATTTGTATAAAAACTATTGATATATTTCTCACGGTTAAAATCACAGCCGAAACACGTTATTATTACGTTTCCATATATCACTCAGCACACCTTTACGGAAATCAACGGGGAAAAATCCGGAATATTACGAGTTAACACGAAGTCCAACTTCGGCGATGACGTCACACAGATGCCCAGATACAATCAACAATTACGATGTTTCAGTTTCTGAGAGTGTACTTTTTTTTTTTCAAGCTGATTAAAATTATTATATCTATTTTTTTTCTTTCAATAAATGCTTATCTGATCTGATCATGATTTACATGATCAGATTATTGCTTGCTAATTTCACTAATGTCCTATAAATCTAATTTTTTTTTTTAATAATTATAGTACATGAACCTCTAGGCCAAATTGTTTGAAACAGCCAGAACAAAGTCATTTTATGACACTGTGTATTCCGTAACAAGTGAAAGAAGGGTTTTATGATCCTAGCCATATCCTGTAAACACCTTTCTGTAACACAGTCAGTTAGTTTTATGACCCTGCATATTCAAGATTGAGTGGCAAGTAAGGGTTTTATGGCATTTATGGTATTTCGCAGTACTTAGCCACTTTTACTCTGCTTATATGGCATCAGTTGTATTACCATGTGTATTTCACCATCAGTGGT
>JAWPHD010023807.1:0-21082 GCA_037043455.1 Cyrtodaria siliqua
TCTTATAAAGATGTTATCCAGAAGAAAAGAAAAGGCTCTACAAACATCAGTACAAGTCCACATATTATACTTATCAATGGGGGCTTTAGTAAAGAAAGCCCTGACATTATTACAAGCTAGAAAAGTTGTACCTTCTCTAGGAAATGTCTTCTGAATAAGCTGAAGCAATTTTTCTTTGATAACATGATGTGGTAGTGTAGAATACAGTGTAGAAAAGTAGTAGGTGCTTAGAGAAGAGGCATGAAAATGCTTACACCGTAGTTTGTCAAGAACTTCTCCAGAGTTTTTGATAGACCAAAACAGATTGATTCCTGAGTTCTCGAAGGCATTTCCGCAATATTTTACAATATGTTCTTTAATCTCGGAAAGTCAGGAAGTCAATAGTTTTGATATATTGGTCGTGGTACATGAACTAGAATTAGCGATAAAACGTGCTTTGTAAGGAAGTTTATAAGCCTCGTTCCACTCTATGGTTGGACACAATATAATTATATGTTCAAAAACTACAATATACTCTTTTTCAAGTATGTCAAGAACAAACTCTGTTTTACCACAGCCTGTCTGACCACAGATAATGGCACTGTGGGGATATATAGGATATTTGTGTTTGTGCAAACTAGTATCGTACTTCTTTGAATCTTCCATCTTCGAAATTGATTTGCGCGTCTTGTATTATATATAGATAAATATTTAAAGGTTGATCTGCATCTGCTTTTTTATTTATTAGTATCGTTATGCCTTCACTGCCGTTTTCTATTTTTTCTTCCACTGCCGTATAATAAATTGTCATCACATGTTCTAAGGTCAAGCCACAAAGCATATGATTTTGTTAGATAGGTCTCAAGAGAAACATTGGTAAAGTTTAAGTCCCTCGATACTATTTCTGTCTCTTTGTTTCTTTTTGATGTCAAGGCAAAATATTTGTTAATTTCATCCCAATGTTGATATGCCCTCATACCCTGACTATACAACTGATTTGGTACGCCCTCTATTGTCATTTCAACCTTTTCAATCTTTGGGTTGTAAAAGGATTCCGTGTCTGTTCTTTCTGGGTCTTCAAACAGCATTAAAATACCTTTCATGCTCCGTGCTGGTACATTAATGTTGATATAATTCCAAAGGGTATCAGATTTTTTTACTATTAGTTTTCTATGTCGCAAGATACGATCATACATAAATACTATATTACCATTGATTTGCTGTCTTATTTGTCTGGCTAATTCAACATCACTAACCATGTCAAATTCCAAGCAGATATTTGTTATTACATAAGATGTATCAGCATCACTGCTTTTGATAACTTTGTTATAATCGTTAAACGTTAATTCATATTCTAACCTGTCACCAAGCCCCGCTTGATAAAATGGCATATGACTTTCTAACATTTCAAAGTCCAGTGGAATACAAAATCTATTATCATAAACTGCTGCTATAGCTTCATCGTCGGTGTCTGAGGATTTATCTCCCGCGCCAACTCTATGTTTTAACATATTTGCTTTACCAATACCTTGGTAAGCTATGTTTAATCGTTCGGTAGGGCTTTTCCATAAATCTACATAACAATGATATATATCACTGTCATCTATTGACATGACTTCATTGCCACTTATTCTTATTGTCATTTTTTTCACAATTGCTCTACCCAGATTCCGATATATAGTAGCGTTTGCGTCTGTTCTGCTTTTAAGTTCTATTTCAAATGCAAGACGAGCAGTACGTGGAACTATCACATCATTAGTACTTAGACTGGGAAATCTTACAAGCAGTTGCTGGTTTTGGTCTATTGTTGATGGATTATTAGTTATTATTACACTTGTGCGGATGCCCTTGGCACCATGAGGTTCTCTTAGTTTTCTATGAGGGTTGAGTTTGTTTCCGTAAGCTGATATTGTTGTTTTTTTTTAAATATATTTTTTAAAATTAAATAAAATAAACTATGGCTGAAGGAGGATTTGAATATGACAATCCTGCGTTTGATAGAGATGATTATGATGAATATTATGATGATGATTTACCTATTGTTCCAGATGAGCCTGTTCAAAGAAGTTTTCTTAATGAAAGCGATCATATTGCTGACCTTGGAGGGAGGCTGAGAAAATCCCAACTTGAAGCACACAAAAAAAATCTTGTAAAATCCTTTTATGATGAAATAGAAAAACGATATAAGGTGGTACCGGACAAAACGGATTATGACCAGTTTAAAGTATCAGATGATGGTAAAACATTATACTGGTGGTTGTTTGGTGATGAAGAAATAAGATTAACTTCCAAGCAAGGTTCTTTTACATTTCTTGCTCTTGGTTCTTTGATAATTGAATATAACAGGGTTATTGGCTCTGGGGGAACAACGGCGGTAAGACAATTTTTGAATTTGCCGGAGTATGACAGTAAAACAAAATTATCACAAAAAGCTCGGCAAGCGTTGGAGAGCACAAGAAACGATTTACCAGATAATATGGATGCTATTTCATTACAAGATTTTTCACATATTATTGATAACACAGCACAGTCAATGGAAAGTGCTCTTTATGATGTGGATGAGCGTCCTGATGTTTCAACACAAACAAATATAGACAAGCGTGAAATGGATAGAATAGTAAAGCGATGACAACTGTCAAGGAAGAACTCACCAATAACTTAGCAAAACTCACACAACTTGATAAAGACATAACAAGAGAAAAACAAAAGTTAGAACAAGCTAAGGTTGACGATGATGAATTCCAAATAAAAAGAATTAGCGATCGCATCAAAGACCTTGAAGTTGAAAGAGGTGCAAGGATGGATGTTATCAATGAAAACAGAGAAGCTTTTCGTAACCAAGTAAGCAGAATAAAAGAGACAATAAACAAAATGTTAAACGAGGATACAACTCTTGGTGAGAGGATCAAAACCTTGTTTAGGGAGCAAGGTATTACTATTGTTAGTATCCTAACTGCATTTGGTATGATTCTTGGGGTGATAATTAATTATATTATTCCCACATCAAGTGCTGCGCCATCTCCAACTCCAAAACCTGATCCATCAAGTGTAAAAGACTGGATAAAAAAACAACTAAGTAATCTTGGTAAACTTCTTGCCAACCTAGCTGGTAAAGCTGCTGCAGCACTTCCAGGAGTTATTGGTGCAATAGTATCATGGCTTTTATTTGCAACAGGTAATGTTAATAATTGGCTTGGTAACCATCTATGGGCGTTGCTTGTGTTTGTTTCCGGGTTGTAGTATGTGGCAGCCAAAGAGTGGTTTAGTAAATCTCGTAAATAAGTAATGCAGCAAGACTTATTACTATAGTACCAACAATTATAGTTGTTTTGTTATCTTCCTGTTCAATCGCTATTTTTTGTATTTCTAGTGGGTTTGTTCCACAGTTTTATGTATTGATTTATCAAAGTCAGAATGTTCCGGTAAAAAATTCTTTGTTGTGGTGCCTTGAAAAGGTTGAACAATTTTTGGTGGTACTGGTTTTACATTTACATCATTATTCAATCCTAATGCTTGTGCATCGGTTGCTATTACAATTTCATTATTGTAGTATTGTATTGTTCCAATTCTTAATTCCATGTCACTCGGAGACATGTATAATCCACTTCCATAAACAAAATTTACATAACTTCTTGCATATTTTGGAGTGTTTTCATATCTTGAAATTTGGCTGGGCAAGTCGATGGGGCTGTTTATTGCGTCCTCTACATTTGCCAGAAATTGTTTTTGAGCATCAAATGCCGTTCCAGTTCCAAGTATATCAGTTCTTGTTTGTGATTGCGAGCCAAGAATTGCCCAGCAGTATGTTCTTATGCTGTCATTGATTCTTTCTACTCCTGCCCTTGTAAATCCAGATGAACCATCTAGTATAAAAATAGACCAACTATTGTCAGCCTCAGATCCTTGTGCAATGTAATCAATGTGATATGTTTTATCACTCTCATAGACTGTGAAACTCATCGTTTTGTTGTCGTATACAGTATTTATCAAAGGATGATAACCACTATTTGTCCAGTAATTATAAATTGTTCCTAGACCATCATTATAGCTTTGTTTCTGTCTCCAGCCTGAATTTAAGTCAACGTTAAACTCCTTGCATATTCTCTCGTATGCGTTTCGGTTATATGTGTTATTAAACGCATTCCAATTTGAGGCTTGCGGCATTGCTACACTCATTTCAAATAATATTCTCCTAACTTGGTAATAGACATGAAATCGAAATAACGAACCAACCAGAGCATCAGCTTTTAGATGATTGTTATAATCAATACCACATCCAGTTGTCGCACACCAAATAGAAAAATTCAACTGATTCTGCCGAAATAACATCCAATCTGTTCCCCAGCTTTGGACTATATCATCTGATTTAACGTATGGGAGTTTATATTTTTCAAAGACATTGGGTAATGATGCTTTAAAGCCTTTACCGTTTGATGTAATGACTATGTTTTGATTTATTATATCTATCACTTTTTTGCTAAAAGTACTTTAATTGTTGTGAGCATCTGAGCTATATTTAAATTCTTTAGAAATCATTTTTATTTGTATTTTTATAAATATTAAAAAAAAGGTTTCATACAATTTCAAACATATACGGTTCCATTAGCTTACAACAGTATATCGATAATAGAAATGGAAATAAGCGCGTTGGATTAAAAAGTTTTACATACACTATTGGTTGGTATAATATCAATCATGAAGTCAGAAAGACAAAAAAAACAGATACAACGCATCATATAGGAGGTGGACTCCATAACTTTCAACAGTTGGCAGAACAGTTTAAATTGCTAAATGAAAATATTACCCTGGACATTATTGTCCAAAATGGTACAGCCATTTTAGATACGCCAATAGAGACACGATTATCAAGCGGTCTTTCAAAAATGCTGGGATTCGAGGACAGGAAATGGTTAAAAGGTACTCGTATTGGAAATCACCCAATTGATTTAGCTCCTTATAAACAGCGATATGTTCATTTGAAACAAGTTAATACGAGTAGTAATTATTTCAATGGTGCACCAAGCACTATTATAGGGGTTATACCTGTAGTAAATAAGCAGTATGGAGATATTGTATATACACGTTTTTATCCTGAATATCGCTGTCTTACAAATGATGCAATTACTGAATTGACAATAGAAGTTAGAGATGAGCATGGCAACAAAATAGATAATCACGGCTTGCCTTTGAGTTGTGTTTTAGAATTTATTTAAAAAATATATTTTTATAAAAAAAACAATGAGTATATATGGACCACCAAGCCCTAAAAAAACAGAAGACTTACAGGCTTTAACCAATCATGTTCTAGATTTACATAGGCGAGTTGTGCCTATTGTTAACCATTTCAACCTTTTGAGAGATAGAGTTGATAATCTTAAATATGGGATTATAACAATATTTGCGGAGGCTAAGGGCCCACTTGTGTTGAATAGAATAATCTCATTTGGTAACGGTGGAGCAGAAACAAATGTGGGGCATGTAATGACACGCCGTGGACGGATTATGGGAATTGGTTTAGCAAGTGATCGATTAGTTGGTGACGTATCTGTAATAGTTTCTGTCAATGGTGTTGAACAACCAAATTATGGCATAACGCATCACATCACCCCACGCAATCATGATAACTTTGATAGTCCTTTAGATATTGGTGCTGGTTCTTGTGTTAACTGTGTATGCAGGGTTGCTAACGCTACCGCTGTAAATACGGTGGTGTCATTATTAATTGAATTAATTTAATTTTTTATTATTAAATAAAAAAATGAAGCAACCGACAGCACCAAGTTTATATCCTGAGTTGCCAGTGGAAGACGGACACAATTGTAGATTACAAAAGATTTCAGAGATTGAAAAAAAGTTAATTACAGAGCGAGACACACGCAAATCTCTTTATAAAAAATATAAACGTCGTATTAATATTACAGATGGAATTGACACTACCTTAATATCTGCAGGTGTTTTTATGGCTGGGATTGGATTTGTTGTTCCAGTTTTGTTACCTTTGGAAATAGCAGCAATAGTATGTGGAGCTACAGGAGTTTGTATTAATTTTATCAGACGCAAGCTTAACGCAAAAGCTCAAAAACATCATGAAATAAAACCTTTGGCGGAGTCTAAGTTAAATAGTATAAAGCAGTTAATATCAAAAGCGTTGAGTGTTGCACAGATATCTGAGCAAGAGTTCAAGATGGTTCTGGATGAACTGGAGAGATGCTATAATTTAAAACAGGACATCAAACAAAAGAAACTTGAAATTAGTGAAGTTCAAAAAAAAGAACTAGTGGAGCAGGGAAGAAAGGAAGCAATGGCAACCTTACAAAAAAGTCTAAAAAGTGTGTGATCAATTGTTTTAGTAATGTGTATGAGTATGATCCACCACCTTTGTATTCAAGGTCGGAGAATTGTTGATTGGGGTGTAAATTTAATAACAAATCAACAAATTTAAAAAAAAAACATTTTATAAAAAAAATTAAACTTGCAATCTTCACTACCCCTATTTTAAAAAAGTTTTAATAAATCAAGTAAATCACCATTTCATGGTGATTTATTATCTATGTATTTTAAATGTTCGTATTTGAGGTTTTTTATTTCTTGTACATACTTGTTTTTCAGATTTTAAAATACATATATATAATACAAAATAACAAACATCTCAGAATGTATCCAGAATTGTACTGAACAACCACAGCAGTTGCAGCCAAAGAGAAAACAAATCTAGGGTACGACCAGAAAACCCGAGGGACGAAATCTCATGCACCAACCTCCCTTGGTCGGTGTTTCAGTAGGTGCACTCATAGAGTACCAAAGTGAAGCTTAGAGTGGTCGATCACTAAACATGCAGTGCGTTGTAATACTAAAGGGTCGTACCCTTTTCTGACGATCTTCCTGATTAATTTTGTAAAGTGGTCAGGAACCCCGCCAAATCCCTTTAACTTCCGAATTTTATAGACTACATCTCCATAAAATAAGGGTTGTGATATTCCTAGTATCACCTTAAATTTATAAAAGAAAAACATGTAATATGCATCAAATTAGTTTGTAAAAAAAAAGTAATGATGATATAATCAAGTGAATAATTGCATATTGTAAATAAAGACAGTATAAATGGGGAGGTATTCTTATTCTTTACAATTATAGAAATACATTATACAATTTTAACATGATGTAAAAAAGGCCCCACTGCAATCCAGAGGTATTTCCAAAACAATTGTGGGTGAAAATATAGTATGATTGCAATATCGGTAGTATCTGGACGCTCTTAGATTGCAGTGAGTCTCTATAAACTCTGCGGGAAAAAACAATAATACATCATGTAAAGAATTTGTTTGGGGATATAGGATGAGGAGTTGTCCGTCGTCCGTCCGTCGTCCGTCCGTTAACTTTTGCCTCGTTAAGACGATAGGGCCTTCATTTTTTATCCGATCTTTACCAATCTTTACGAGATTGTTAATAGCAATGAAAACCTTGGACAAGTTCGGAATCCAGCCATATCGGATCAGTAACACCAGAGTTATGGTCCTTGATTTAGTTAAAAATGCTATATTTTGCATCGTTAAGACGTGAGCCTTCATTTTCCATCAGATCTTTAAAAAACTTCAACAGATTGTTAATATCATTTAAAGCTTGGACAAGTTTGAAAACCAGCTATATCGGACTAGGAACACCACAGTTATGTGCCCTTGAATTAGTGAAAAATGCCATTTTCAGCCTTTTGAAACATTCTAGTGCCTTCATTTTAAATTCGATCTTTCCCAAACTCTTCCATATTTTTGATATCATTGAAAGCTCGGACAAGTTTGAAAAACAGCCAGATCGAAACCAGTAACACCGGAGTTATGGCCCTTTTTTAATATTCGGTAATGTACACTGGAAACCCCAGGATTCGTCGGTTCAAATCTCACTGGAGTCATATGTTTTTTTTACTGTTTTTTTCATAGAAAACCTTGGTTCATGGGTTCATTTTTTTAATTGATTTTTTTTAAAAAAATATTTTATATAATTATTTTTATAATTATTTTTTAAAAAAAAAAAAACACAAAAGAAGAAACCTTTTTTTCTTTAATTGGGAGCTTAGGTGCTCTTGTTAAGTACGTCTTATGCTTCTGTCTTCATCATCAACGTATGGTTGGATACATTTTCGGTATTTCTGCAGGTTTTATGTCCAATCAGTACTTAAATTATCAGCATTGCTTAATCTTGATACGAGTTCGGTTACCACGAGTTTGATTACAGCTACAGTACAACATAACGTTTATTTTATTTATAACACATGTCTGTTCGAGCTGTTTATTCCATGAAAGTATCCTAGGCATCTGCCTTCCTGTTTTGGTGATTAACTGGAACATTGACAGAATTTACAGAATGCCACTACTAGTATTCTGTGTTAAAAATGGCGAGAACCATTTTCATATTTGAATTAGCAGTCAAGAACTGTTTCTTACGAACGGACTAGAGAGAACTCTTGTTTTCCTTCATTTAATCGTCTTTCTCGGATGGGGACGTAAACCGAGCGGTCCCGTGTATCGGCCTATCCTCCGAGCACGTTACAGAACCATAGGAGTCTATTCGATAATAAGAGTAGGGCACGGTTCCCGGATTTCTATGTATCCTTCCCCTCTCTCTGGGGCGGCTCTGAAAAAAATAACCTATACTGCGTTGATGAGCCGTTAAACAACATTCAATTCTTTCTTTAATACAATTTAGAACAATTCAAGAATCATCAATTCATATTTGTAAAATGAAATAACATTAAGTAACAGCAGCAAAGAATAAACATAAAAACATACAACCTCAGCATATCTAACCATCTTTTCTACTACATCTACTATAAAATGTGTTATTAAATTATATAAGAAAACAATGTCTTATTGTTACATATATACTAAACAAGAAACGCAACTCGGGAATTTCCGCTATATAATTTATTTACTGCACACTTACATGTAATTCCATTTATCACATAACTTACGGTGTGGGAGTGTAATAATTTTCGATATTCCACTAGTGGTATAACTATGCACGCGCTGTCAAAAATCGATAATGACTATGATCCAATACATTTCCGTGTTCTATGGCGTTGTCGTGTGTTAAAAGGACAGACATATGCAATAAAAATCTATGTGTTAGTTATGTGATAAATATAATCTAACATTCGTTCTCATTCATTATTGAATTTATTAAACTCGTTATCAAAAATGATATAATGCTCGGCAAAAGCCTCGCATTATATCATTTTGCCAACTTGTTTAATAAATTCAATTATGAATGAGTACTCATGTAAGATCCTCTATGTAATATTCCAGAGAAACACCACGACATTTTGTAAAGAAGGGGTTGCAAGTAGTTAGAGAAAGGAAAAACTCTGCTATTGTAGACTTTTTAATCACAGCACACTTTGTAGTATGAAATTTAGAAATGTTGAAGTTCTTTGAGAAAAATGAGCCATTTCAGTACTTTATTCAATGTAAAGTGATTGCAAAATGTCACATCTTAAGTTTGCTCATCTGCTTAAGCCAAACGCGTATTCTATGATTAATGAAACTTTGAAGGGATAGCATGTCGGTGTGTTGTGTGCTGTTTTAGTCTTTTTTCCCGTAAGGAAGGTCTACCATTCGATTAATAGCAGCATATTATACATACAATATATAGCAGAAATTCCCGAGTTGCGTTTCTGTTTTCCTTAAGTAAAACAACATATGTGCCTATACATTGATAAATGACATAATTACACCACAATAACACGTCTATTGTTGTAAAAATATGTCAAATTACATATAACAAACAAGAACCAAGCAATGTTATCATGATAAATACCCCTAGAACACGCATAGGCGCGAATCCGTAGTGAGGCGGAAACGGTGTATGGCAATCACTACAATTTAAAAGTTATGCAGATCTATAATAACTCCTCTATAAAATGAGAATATACCCTCCCTCTTTAAAATATGTTATGGTATAGGTAACATGTTTGGTACAGCGTCTCCGTAGCCGGATGATTAACGACTTTGCGTTGTAAACCTTCGCATATCACCGCTGCGGGTTCGAATCCCACTGGGAGCTCGACTTGTAAATGAGGAAGTGTCGATTCTTACGGATGGCGGGAGGTGTACAGTACTGGTCCTACCCAGTAAAAGTAAAAGTGTATTGGTCTGTCTCCACCACAAAAAATCGACCGTCATATATAACATTACATGTGTTGAAAATAACGTAAAACAAACAAACGAACATGTTTGGTACATATGTTTGATTTTGTTTACAATTTTGCCTAACCGGTCTGTTTTCCTGGATCCTCCCCTGAATTATATTTTCAAGTTTATGTTTGATATTCCAGGTTATTCGCAATGGGATACTCCAATGATATGTTCTCAAACATTGCACTATACATCAAATCACCAGTATTATAATGCATTTCATACATTCGTTTCTCATTACAATTAATTCAGATTTATCCCTGAGTAGGCCGCTAGTGAGTAATACCGGTCACGTGACTTCGGTACGTGCATCATGGACAATGACAGTTAGAGTCCCGTAACGTTTGTTTTCAACAGGATGTTTTCCTACCATATTTGTACATACATTCAGGCCAATAGCACGGATCAAGATTCCTTAAAATTGCTAAAAAATAAATTTAATGTGTACATGTATGTATGATTTTGTCCGAAAACAGATCGGGAATCTATTGAATTTGATTGTGCTTCTATTGTTCAATGGCACGATATGTTCGTGAAATGTATTAATGATAATTACAAATAAAAAACTTCTAACATCTACACACTGTTCGTTTATTTGTTATCGTATTCATTCCCCTTACTGTTTTCTTACGTGACTGTTCTAACCGGCTTGTGATACTTTGTATCACTGTTTTCTTGTTTATCATTTAACGACAAAAACCAGCCGAGTCGTCGAGTAATTACATTGGGTTTTAAGGCGTGAACACATGAACGGTTATATGGCGCATAACTGGAATGAACATGCCAGGCTCATCCTCCATGTACATCGAGATAAAATATGGAGAATAGGCCTAGAATCTTCTCACACTGAACTGCAGAGTTGCTGGAAATTCTATTGTAGACACTCCATTTACGCTGGAGCCACGTTTATTGTTTTTCTGCCACTGCTCTAGTGATGTGAGCGAGATGGCACCTGAAATAATGCAGGGGTCATGATGAAGACCTTTAATGAGCATGAACAAGAAATGAACTGATACTATATATTGTAACAGATTATGTTTTCTTAAAAGCACATTTCATTTGCTATGAATCATCATTGTTAACGAACTATACGAGAGATAATAAATGCATGTGACTTTCTTTATAGGTTCACACAAAAGCTGTCATTCAAATGAATCTGCTTCAAGCCGGACTGTCTACGACGCCATTCTATTATTTTTGGGTGAAACGCTGTATACAAATTAATTTTACCGGGAAACAGAGACTAATGATATGAATGTTGCTTTATCCGGGAACCAATAGAGCAAACAACTTTTTGTTTTTAGCGTTTTATTATGACACCAACTTTAACGATATACACGTATTAATGTATGATACATGTTTGGTAAAACATGAAGAAATGCATATATTTTCGCAAATGAGCATTCAAAACAGTGTAGGAACCCTAAACGTGAAAACGGTCATAAATGTGAAAACTGTCAAAAATGTAATAACATTTTATCATAAACGTGAAACTTACCATGAATGTGAAAACCCTTGTCATAAATGTGAAAATGACCCTGGTGATAAATGTAATAAAACTTTACCTTAAACATGAAACCTTTTTTTTTACAGAAACGTTAAACGTAACGACCTTTTTCTTCATCCTTTACCCTTTGTGTAACTGTATGTGTCTCTGTAGTTGCTGGTCATTGTTGGTCACCAAAAATGGCCTGTTGTCCGTCGTCCATCCGTCCGTCTGTCTTTTATTTGTGTTGTCTACACTCTAGCCCCCTCTAATTTTTACCAAACTTGGCTATTGATAAAGCGCGGACGAGCTCGAAAAGAACTTAACTCGGATGATAAACACCAGAGTTATGGTCCTTGATCTAATGAAAAATGCTAAAATGTATCTTGTCAACCTCTATTACATTCATTTTGCGAATGATCTTGACCTAACTTGGCCAGAGTCTTAATATTGATGAAAGCTCAAACGAGTTCAAATACCACAAATATCGGTTAATAAACGTTAGGAGTTATGTACCTTGATTTAATGAAAAAACGCTATAGTTTGATTTATCAACATTCTAGCGACTGCATTGTGCATCCGATCTTTACCAAACTTGGTCAAAGTCTTAATATTGACGAAAGATCAATAAGTTTGTAAACCACATCTAAAAGAAAATAAAACAGGAGTGATTGCCCTTGATTTATTGGGTAAAAAAATTGCTTTGTTAATCAGTAGGTACTTACTTTCCATCCGATCTTTACAAAACAAATGTTCAGAAAGCTAATATCTACAAAGGAAAACCGGCCATATATCTAATTCACAACCATCATCTGATTGCCCCCAATTCCTACGCCATGCACCTCCGCGCCCCAGTCCGATCCCCTCCCACACCCACACCCACACCCACACCTACCCCCACCCCTACCCCCACCCCTACCCACCCCACCCCACCCACACCTTACCTCTGAATTAGTTTTAAAACGCCAGAACCGGTTTAAACCCTCAGTGGCCTTTGTTGCCACTGACCGTTCCAAGGCGGTAGCCCTATTGTCAACCCTTTTGTGTTTGTGATGTCGTTTGCATTTTTTGTTACTTTTGCCTTCTCGTTTGTCTGTTTGCGTGTTTGTTTTTGTGTTTTGTGGTTGACTGTTGTCCTTGAATGCTGCTTTCCCTGTCCGATATATTTATATTTCTTTACATATTCTTATCACTCCAGCTTCTTTAATTTCTATTTGATCTGTACCGACCAAACTTATGCAAGTTGTACGCGTAACATGACCGTAGTCCATCTTATCCCCCTCACCTGCTATAACAGCTAGTTTAGCAAGTAGAGCGTCCTCTGGCCCTCTTGTTAATTATCATTCTTCCGCTTCTTTTTTACCCTCTTTGGTTAGCTGACAGGCTACTTTTAGCAGTCCCCAATACAACAACAAAAGAAGAAGTATAAATCTCCCTGTAACACAAAACCAAAATTAGATTACTGAGAGAACATTGCAAAAAATATTTAGTTTATAAAAATCAAAGGGTCATAACTTCGACATTATATGTGAGATCTGGCTGGTCATAAAACTTGGCCGAGATATTACGACTACACACATTGTCTCCAGGTTTCATAAATATTGAATTATAAAAGTCAACGTTTTTAAGCAGACACCGCAAAAATCATCAACTTTCAACCATCGAAGGACCATAACTCACGGCATTATAAGTGCGATATGGCTGGTCATCGAACTTGGTCTAGATATTATGCCCATAAACAAAGTCCTAAAGGTTCAATATAATATTGGATTATAAATTATACGTCATTGAGCGGAAACTGCAAAATTGCTCATTTTTCAAAAATCAAAGGGCATTAACTCTAGCTTTAGATTATTGTGGCCATAAACATTGTCCCTAAATATGAAGTCAATCCAAATAGGCGTTCTCTTTTAAATGAACGGAAACCAATCCTTCCACCCGCCCGCTCTGCGCGACATACGACCCGTTTTTTTTCTTTAGATGTGGTTGACAAACGTATTGATCTTTCGTTAATATTAATACTTCGACCAAGTTTGGTAAAGACCGGATGCAAAATGCAGTCGCTAGAATGTTGATAAATCAAACTATAACATGTTTTTCCCATTAAATCAAGGGACATAACTCATAATGTTTATTAACCGATATTAGTGGTATTTTTAATTGTTACAGGCAAGGTTATCAAATGCACGCGAATATTGGAAGATGTTAAAGGGGATTTCGTCATCCTCATCTCCAAGCACAGTCTCGGCTGAGAGTTTTGCAAGATATTTGAAAGCTATTAATAATCCCGACAGTACTTTATTTCAGGCCGATTAGGATGTACTATATTTCAATAATAGGTATATTAATGGTGAAATTCAAATAATGTTTGCAGAACTTGACATCAAAATAACAAACATGGAAATATTGAATTCCATAAAACAATTACGCAACAATTCCAGCGGAGGACCAGATTTACTGTTAAATGAGTTCTTTAAGTATGGTACGGATGCATTGTTGCCATATTTATATAAATTATTCAACACCTGTCTTTCACGTGGTTACTTCCCCGAGGCTTGGAGCGAAGGTCATATTGTACCGATATTCAAAAGTGGTGACCCCGGCGAACCAAGCAATTATAGGGGGATTACGTTATTAAGTACGTTGGGTAAATTATTTGCTAGATTACTTAATAATAGATTGATCATTTGGGCAGAAAAATATCATGTGTACATTGAGGCACAAGCCGGTTTTCGTAAAAGTATGAGCACAGTTGATAATATATTTGTTCTAAACGGTTTGATATCACATACTTTAAACCAATCAGGCAAGCTATTTTGCGCTTTTGTTGATTTTAAGAAAGCTTTTGATTTTGTAGTGAGAGATGTTTTATGGTATAAATTAATAAAGTATGGGGTGAGGGGGAAACTTTTAGATGTCATTAAATCTATGTATAACAGTGTAAAGTCAAAGGTCAAGTATATGAACACGTTAAGCGAGGATTTCACGTGTTTTCTAGGGGTGCGTCAAGGGGAGTGTTTGTCGCCATTTTTTATTTAGCATGTATTTAAATGATTTAGAAGAAAAAATTATATTTAAAGGAGTTGACGGGGTAGACATGGGTATGATTAATTTATGTTTATTATTATACGCGGACGATATTATTTTATTTGCACAGTCAGCGGAAGCTTTGCAGAAGTCATTGTCAGTTTTAGAAGAATATTCTGAAAGATGGAAACTTACTGTTAATACGGAAAAGACAAAGATCATGATATTTAGAAAAGGGGGAAGATTACCAGATATTCTTAAATTGTATTACCAACGAAATTGTAAGCAGTTTTAAATACCTCGGTATTGTGTTCACTTCGGGTGGGGCTTTCAATGAAACGGACAATCATTAAAAGCTATATTCCAGTTAAATAAATATTTAAACAAATGTGTCGAATTATCTCCTAATCATACATTTGATTTATTTGATAAACTAATATTAAATTACTCGGCCGAGGTATGGGGATTTAATAAAGGTAAACAAGTAGAAAGGACACAGTTAAGTTTTTGTAAACGTTTATTGGGGGTTAAATTAACAACCCAAACTAGCTTTATATACGGGGAAACTGGAAGACTGAACTACATAAACAAAAGGTATTATATAATTACAAAATACTGGTTAAAATTATGTGCAACTAGCGATACAAAATACACAAAGATTGTTTATATTATGTTAAGAAACGATGATGAAAGGCAAATAAATAAAATAAACTGGGTCTCGCAAATTAGACATTTGTTATCAACACTGGGTTATTTTGAAGAATGACTAGCTCAGGGAATTGATGATAAGGACTTGTTTCTCACTGCCTCGAGGACGTATTTATTCAAGGTTGGAATACGCAATTAAACGATTCTACTAGAGCATTATTTTATAGGACAATTGCAGTCTTTAAATACCAACCATATCTTGATATCTTAAATAACTCCAAATTACGCTATGCTTTTTCAAGACTCTCTTCTCGCTGATTGGAAGTAGAGTGCGGACGTTGGAGAAAGCCTATAAGTGTGCCTTTTCATGACAATGCCAGTGACTTGAAGACAAATATCATTTTGTCATTGATTGCAAACATTATACAGAATTCAGAAAATCGTACATAAAGCAATATTATTGGAAAAAAAAAAACTACATGAAGTTCGTTCAATTATTAAATAGCGAAAACAAAATCGAAGCGATGAAATAGGGATTATATGTATATAAGGCTTTTGATATTAGAACTGTTTTGAACACATATTGAACACAATTAAATTTATTTATCGCTGAAATTCAAAAATAGGATTTGTATAAGTATTGTATTTTAATACTTAACATGTGTAGTATATCTCTCCGTGTGGAAATGTGTCTGTGTTGCTTCTATTCCATGAAATACAGATAGTAGTATTTGTTTAAGTTTAAGTTAATGATTTATACTTCCAAATGAAAATATAACAAATAAAAACAAAATCTCTCCCAAATGGATAACCACTAAAATTCGGTTACATTTTACTGTTCAAATTAACTTCAACGTATAGTAAACTTGCTAACACATACGTTTAACTTTTGTTTTATTATCCTCGTAATAGTACCGAATGTATTCTATGGTATTGCAATGCTTTGCTATTTCTATGTACATGTACTAACAACATGTAAACCCTACCACATTTATTTGTATCTATTATGTAAACATGTCCATGAGCCATATTTGGCTTAAAACAATAAACAACAATAAACAATTTGAACTCGTTTGAGCTTTCATCAATATTAAGACTCTGGCCAAGTTTGGTCAAGATCATACGCAAAATGAATGTGATAGAGGCTGACAAGACACATTTTAACATTTTTAATTAGATCAAGGACCATAACTCAGATGTTTTAACGTCCGAAAAGTTCTTTTCTAGCTCGTCCGCGCTTTATCAATTACCAAGTTTGGTAAAATTAGAGGGGGCTAGAGTGTAGACAACAAAAACATAATGGATGGACGTACGTACGGACGGACGACCGACAACAGGTCATTATTGGTGACTAACAAGACCAGCAACTACAGAGACACATACAGTTCAGAAAGGGTAAAGGGTGAAGGAAAAAAAAAATTACGTTTAACGTTGCTATGTTTTCACATTTACGGGGGAAAACAAGTTTTCACGTTTAAGGTAAATGTTATTCCATTAATCACCAGGGTCGTTTTCACATTTATGACAAGGGTTTTCACATGTATGGTAAGTTTAACGGTTATGGTTAAATGTTATAACATTTATGACAGTTTTCACCTTTAGGGTTCCTACACCAATATTTCTTTGTCAATTACAATTCCATATTATATCAATCACACTCACTTTATCTTAATGTGTACATATAAAGGACTGTGATTGTTTACTCAAGACTCATACTGGGGTGTTAATGGTGAGGATTATGATGATTACTGCAAATAAATAACATGTTTCGCCCATTCCAACTAGGGCCTCTATGGTCCATGCCATCTAAGTTATCTTTGGTCCATACCAACTAGGGCCTCTTTGATCCATACCAACTCGGGCCTCTTCGGTTCATGCCAGCCTGGGCTCATGTATGTTATAGCATAAAAATAACATTTGTGAATGCTTCTTTATCATACTTTAATGTTATAAGTCATAAATAAAGTACTGAACATGTTTCCATAACGTCATTAGTAATATAAAAATACAGAATCAGTAAATGTCATAACAGTTTAGCATTGATGCACAATACACAGAGAAACAGAGGATCATGTGAATGCACGTAAATGACATTGTTCGATCTTTCCATGCCGGACTCAACACACAGACAAACAGAGGATCATGTGAATAAAGTAAGTGCAATTGTTGTGTTTTACATGGCTCTGTACTCCTTTTTGGTCCAGTGCTGAGTCCTGATATAATAGGCTTGGTCTGTATTTGTCGTCGGGTCGCCATTATTGGCAGGAATGTTTTTAAAGTTGTCGTTCCAGTGAAAAGTTTCCGCATCGGCTGAACACTCAACGTGCTTAAGGAAGTCCCCACTTCCGAATGGAAAGGAGTAGTGGATATGGAAATTACACATCTCATCCCGCGCGGCGTGACTGTACGGGGAAATAAATAAATTAGTACGTAAACACTCAAATAAATAAATAAATTAATTAATAAATTAATTAATTAATTAAATAAATAAATAAATAAACTAACTGTGTAATACCAACGTTAATTTATGTTTTAAAGGGACAAACGGCAATTTTATTTTTATTTTTTGCCCAAACTCTCCTTGGTTTCGTTAGTTCTTAGATGCATATTTTCAAATCTTTTTAGTAATTTATTTAATAGTTCATAACAATTTTTTTTCCATATCACTACGTTTTGATTATATTGATACCATTACTACATTATTATATAATATACATTTAAAACCTATCGTAGAACAACGAAGAAAACTTGACAACTCCCATAATTGTATTACCGTTTATTTAAATATGAAAAGAAATGAGAAAGAAAGCATAGTATCCTTTTCAATGGGTGTAGGAAGGATCGAGGGCATCCCGTCGTTACAGTTTTCATAATAGTACATAATAGTATAAAAACGAATTTTGTCTGAAAAGTCCAAAACAACTTTGGCAGAAACAAGCGCCCCAAACAATAGGGAACCATTTCGTTTGAGTGCTGTGATTTCTATAGGAACATTTTTGTTTTTTGGCAGAAATGTTTACTTACCCAAAATTGACAAATCTGTCTTCTGTATTGTCGTAAGTACACCGACTGACCTGAAAAATATAAACAACTTATTTTAAGATGCAAAAATGAAACTTCTACTTGGATAACTTATCAACAAGCTGTTAAACGTGAACTTTCTGATGTTACTTGATTACAAATTGGTTTGGAAATAATAACAGATCAATCAACAACTATATTGCAACGATTTTATTACTATTACTACTGCTGCTGCTGCTGCTTCTGCTACTGCTGCTGCTACTACTACTACTACTACTCTACAACTACTGCTACAACTACTGCTGCGGATGCTGCTGCTACTACTACTACTACTGCTACCACTATTACTACTACTACTACTACTACTACTACTACTACTATTGCTACTGCTACTGCTAATACTGCAACTTCTACTGCTACTACTACTACTACTGCTACCGCTACTACTACTACTTCTACTACAACTGCTACTACTACTTTTGCTACTGCTACTGCAACTATAACTGTAACAGTTGTGCTTAAATGTTAGTATTCAACAGTGTTAACAACACATTGATTTAAACTTAAAGTAAACGTCCATTGCGAAATTAATTAAAGTCATGTTATGAATTTCATTTCAGAATTGACGTTTGCTTTTAAGTTTCAATAAAGTTAATGTGTTGTTAACAGTGATTGGTGAGAAAATCAGTGTGTCACTTTCTGCAAGAAAAGGTTATTAACTACTATACCAATATAAATAACATACCGTTTTAAAACTTGTTTTCTAACAGTTTATTATATATATATTTGTTTGTTTAACCTTGGCATGTTGGTACTTACATATATTATAAACAGTGGCTATATTTAAATAATTATCGTGTATACATATAGGACAACTATACTGAGTAAAAAAAACAAAGTGTGCAATAAAAACTTGCATAATCAACCGGATTACGAATGTTACATTGCTGTAAAGATTAACGTCATACATCGTGTTCATAAAGCCTAACTTTATGTTTGAGAAGAAGTTTGCGATTCATGAGAAATTCCAGAAAGCCAGAAATGTTTTCCCATTCCACTGCATGCAAAATATACAAAATCATGTATTTTGCAATTATTGTTTTCCTCTTTTATTTTTACTTTGAGGAACTTAAACTGTTAGTGAATGAACTTTTCATATAGCGGTATCACTACTTTATTATTGCAAACATTTTGTATATCTTAAAACTTGATTCGCTAGATTTATCAGAACAACTTTTTGAATAGCTCCAAAAATAGATGTGCACACTTCATTTTTTGACTGGGTATAGTAGATATACGAATGACTGGATAGAGGGACTTACCACGATGTCTCCTGGTCGGATTTCTAGCCTTTTAAAGCGGATATCCATATTTAACTGAAAAAAAGTTCGAATTTTCATTATTTCTTTACCCAATATTACGTAATTATATACGTTTTTACGATTTGTACTGTACATTATATTTTTAAATGACAGACACTAAATAAAGTAATAATACCCGTCCGTCCGTCTGTTACTTTGTTCTCGATGACATCATGCATTTAGTTCATGAATCTTGCCCACATTTAAGAGTGGTTGGTTTTGATAATGGGGGTGCACCTATTGTTTCAATCCCGTGGGAAAATAGCAAAGATCATTATATTAACTATATTTCCAGTGTTATTGTCCTCCACATATTCGTAGTCGGACGATATATCGAGTTTTATCACATACGTCCCTATAAATACGTTGTTTTTGAATATACGATACGACATAGACATAACTAGTCATATCAATCAGGATTTAATTCCCCGCCAATAAAGCTTTATCACACGCGTTAAATAAAGGGTAAACAAATGTCATATCACGGACGGAAATAACCGAATGTTCTTTATGATGCTTTCAGTGGAATGGTACGGAAATTACTGATTAGTTACGATTGTATACGATTTGTCATGCATATGGTTTGTCGACCGCAGAAGTCAACTTTAATGACTTCACTAGTAATGCCAAGAAGATGAAATAAAAGAGATGATAGAAGTGAAATAAAGAAATAAATAAGGAATAATACACTGACCATAAGAGAGTTTAAAAAAACATAAGAAATTCATTGATATAGAACCATCCGTGGATGAAATAACCACTTGTGACAATTCATTTACTGAATTAGACACATTCAAATTCAATGGCATATATTTTAAATCAAATTTCGGAAAAAAATAAATGTTGTGTACACGTGTACACACCAGAATGGGATTACATCTACGATATTATTGTTTTCTCCCTGGAAAACAGCGCAGTAAGTTAGCTGAAGTTGACAGTTCAACAAAAGTCACTGCTGAAGTATATGATAAATAGAATAAAAAATGTTTCTTTTCATTTCACATCCTATATCAGGCCTCGACCCATATCAGCCCGAGAGCTTTAGCTCGAGGGCTGATATGGGTCAAGGTCTGATATAAGGGTGGGATATGAAAATACCCATTTATTATTCTCTATATATTCTTAAAATACTATCCAGTTAAGGTCAGAGCACAGTTCGAGACACTGTTCGCATCCACATGGACCTAACTGTCTTTCTCGTATTTTTTATACCAATTACATTTTTCTGCCGATATTTATATATTTAAACAGTATTTTAATCACGTAGCCACCTTTCTGTAACTCACTGAATAATTATTCCCCAACCCAATCTTTTTTCTCTCTCAAATCGGTCGGTCAGTATGGCATCTTGTTTGATATTTTCTTTCATGAAC
>JAWPHD010023808.1:0-21079 GCA_037043455.1 Cyrtodaria siliqua
AAAAAAAAAGAAAAAAATAGAAAAAAAAAAAAAAAAAAAAAAGCGACTCGTATGAGTATCTAACGCATATATATTCCGTTCTTACGCATATATATTCAGTTCTTACACATATATTTTCCGATCTTACGCATATATATTCAGTTCTTACAAATATATATTCAGTTCTTACATATATATATTCAGTTCTTACACATATATATTCAGTTCTTACACATATATATTCAGTTCTTACACATATATATTCAGTTCTTACACATATATATTCCATTCTTACGCATATATATTCCGTTCTTACACATATATATTCAGTTCTTACACATACATATTCCGTTCTTACGCATATATATTCAGTTCTTACGCATATATATTCCGATCTTACACATATATATTCAGTTCTTACAGATATATATTCCGTTCTTACACATATATTCAGTTCTTACACATATATATTCCATTATTACGCATATATATTCCGTCCTTACACATATATATTCAGTTCTTACACTTATATATTCCGTTCTTACGCATATATATTCCGTTGTTACGCATATATATTCCGTTCTTACGCATATATATTCCGTTCTTACGCATATATATTCAATTCTTACGCATATAATTTCAGTTCTTACGCATATATATTCAGTTCTTACACATATATATTCCGTTCTTACGCATATATATTCCTTTCTTACGCCTATATATTCCGTTCTTACGCATATATATTCCGTTCTTACGCATATATATTCCATTCTTACGCATATAATTTCAGTTCTTACACATATATATTCAGTTTTTACACATATATATTCAGTTCTAACACATATATATTCAGTTCTTACGCATATATATTCAGTTCTTACACATATATATTCAGTTCTTACACATATATATACCGTTCTTACGCATATATATTCCGTTCTTACGCATATATATTCCGTTCTTACGCATATATATTCCGTTCTTACGCATATATATTCATTTCTTACACATATATATTGATTTCTTACGCATATATATTCCGTTCTTACGCATATATATTCCGATCTTACGCATATATATTCCGTTCTTACGCATATATATTCCATTCTTACGCATATATATTCAGTTCTTACGCATATATATTCCGTTCTTACGCATATATATTCAGTTCGTACACATATATATTCAGTTCTTACACATATATATTCCGTTCTTATGCATATATATTCAGTTCTTACACATATATATTCCGTTCTTACGCATATATATTCAGTTCTTACACATATATATTCAGTTCTTAAACATATATATTCCGTTCTTACGCATATATATTCCGTTCTTACGCATATATATTCCGTTCTTACGCATATATATTCAGTTCTTACGCATATATATTCCATTCTTACGCATATAATTTCAGTTCTTACGCATATATATTCAGTTCTTAAACATATATATTCCGTTCTTACGCATATATATTCCTTTCTAACGCCTATATATTCCGTTCTTACGCATATATATTCCGTTCTTACGAATATATATTCCATATTTACGTATATAATTTCAGTTCTTACACATATATATTCAGTTCTTACACATATATATTCAGTTCTTACGCATATATATTCCGTTCTTACGCATATATATTCAGTTCTTACACATATATATTCCGTTCTTACGCATATATATTCAGTTCTTACACATATATATTCAGTTCTTAAACATATATATTCAGTTCTTACACATATATATTCAGTTCTTACACATATATATTCAGTTCTTACGCATATATATTCAGTTCTTATGCATATATTCAGGTCTTACGCATATATATTCAGTTCTTACGCATATATATTCAGTTCTTACACATATATATTCCGTTCTTACGCATATATATTCCGTTCTTACGCATATATATTCAGTTCTTACACATATATATTCCGATCTTACGCATATATATTCAGTTCTTACAAATATATATTCAGTTCTTACACATATATATTCAGTTCTTACACATATATATTCAGTTCTTACACATATATATTCAGTTCTTACACATATATATTCAGTTCTTACACATATATATTCAGTTCTTACACATATATATTTAATTCTTACGCATATATATTCCGTTCTTACACATATATATTTAGTTCTTACACATATATATTCCGTTCTTACGCATATATATTCAGTTCTTACGCATATATATTCCGATCTTACACATATATATTCAGTTCTTACAGATATATATTCCGTTCTTACACATATATATTCAGTTCTTACACATATATATTCCATTCTTACGCATATATATTCCGTCCTTACACATATATATTCAGTTCTTACACTTATATATTCCGTTCTTACGCATATATATTCCGTTCTTACGCATATATATTCCGTTCTTACGCATATATATTCCGTTCTTACGCATATATATTCCATTCTTACGCATATAATTTCAGTTCATACGCATATATATTCAGTTCTTACACATATATATTCCGTTCTTACACATATATATTCCTTTCTTACGCCTATATATTCCGTTCTTACGCATATATATTCCGTTCTTACGCATATATATTCCATTCTTACGCATATAATTTCAGTTCTTACACATATATATTCAGTTCTTACACATATATATTCAGTTCTAACACATATATATTCAGTTCTTACAGATATATATTCAGTTCTTACACATATATATTCAGTTCTTACACATATAAATTCCATTCTTACGCATATATATTCAGTTCTTACACATATATATTCAGTTCTTACACATATATATACCGTTCTTACGCATATATATTCCGTTCTTACGCATATATATTCCGTTCTTACGCATATATATTCCGTTCTTACGCATATATATTCAGTTCTTACACATATATATTCATTTCTTACGCATATATATTCCGTTCTTACGCATATATATTCCGATCTTACGCATATATATTCCGTTCTTACGCATATATATTCCGTTCTTACGCATATATATTCCATTCTTACGCATATAATTTCAGTTCTTACACATATATATTCAGTTCTTACACATATATATTCAGTTCAAACTCATATATATTCAGTTCTTACAGATATATATTCAGTTCTTACACATATATATTCAGTTCTTACACATATATATTCCATTCTTACGCATATATATTCAGTTCTTACACATATATATTCAGTTCTTACACATATATATACCGTTCTTACGCATATATATTCCGTTCTTACGCATATATATTTCGTTCTTACGCATATATATTTCGTTCTTACGCATATATATTCAGTTCTTACACATATATATTCATTTCTTACGCATATATATTCCGTTCTTACGCATATATATTCCGATCTTACGCATATATATTCCGTTCTTACGCATATATATTCCATTCTTACGCATATATATTCAGTTCTTACGCATATATATTCCGTTCTTACGCATATATATTCAGTTCGTACACATATATATTCAGTTCTTACACATATATATTCCGTTCTTACGCATATATATTCAGTTCTTACACATATATATTCCGTTCTTACGCATATATATTCAGTTCTTACACATATTTATTCAGTTCTTAAACATATATATTCAGTTCTTACACATATATATTCAGTTCTTACAAATATATATTCAGTTCTTACGCATATATATTCAGTTCTTATGCATATATTCAGTTCTTACGCATATATATTCAGTTCTTACGCATATATATTCAGTTTTTACACATATATATTCCGTTCTTACGCATATATATTCCGTTCTTACGCATATATATTCAGTTCTTACACATATATATTCTGATCTTACGCATATATATTCAGTTCTTACAAATATATATTCAGTTCTTACACATATATATTCAGTTCTTACACATATATATTCAGTTCTTACACATATATATTCAGTTCTTACACATATATATTCAGTTCTTACACATATATATTCCATTCTTACGCATATATATTCCGTTCTTACACATATATATTCAGTTCTTACACATATATATTCCGTTCTTACGCATATATATTCAGTTCTTACGCATATATATTCCGATCTTACACATATATATTCAGTTCTTACAGATATATATTCCGTTCTTACACATATATATTCAGTTCTTACACATATATATTCCATTCTTACGCATATATATTCCGTCCTTACACATATATATTCAGTTCTTACACTTATATATTCCGTTCTTACGCATATATATTCCGTTCTTACGCATATATATTCCGTTCATACGCATATATATTCCGTTCTTACGCATATATATTCCATTCTTACGCATATAATTTCAGTTCTTACGCATATATATTCAGTTCTTACACATATATATTCCGTTCTTACGCATATATATTCCTTTCTTACGCCTATATATTCCGTTCTTACGCATATATATTCCGTTCTTACGCATATATATTCCATTCTTACGCATATAATTTCAGTTCTTACACATATATATTAAGTTCTTACACTTATATATTCAGTTCTAACACATATATATTCAGTTCTTACAGATATATATTCAGTTCCTTCACATATATATTCAGTTCCTACACATATAAATTCCATTCTTACGCATATATATTCAGTTCTTACACATATATATTCAGTTCTTACACATATATATACCGTTCTTACGCATATATATTCCGTTCTTTCGCATATATATTCCGTTCTTACGCATATATATTCCGTTCTTACGCATATATATTCAGTTCTAACACATATATATTCATTTCTTACGCATATATATTCCGTTCTTACGCATATATATTCCGATCTTACGCATATATATTCCGTTCTTACGCATATATATTCCATTCTTACGCATATATATTCAGTTCTTACGCATATATATTCCGTTCTTACGCATATATATTCAGTTCGTACACATATATATTCAGTTCTTACACATATATATTCCGTTCTTACGCATATATATTCAGTTCTTACACATATATATTCAGTTTTTACAGATATATATTCCGTTCTTACACATATATATTCAGTTCTTACACATATATATTCCATTCTTACGCATATATATTCCGTCCTTACACATATATATTCAGTTGTTACACATATATATACCGTTCTTACGCATATATATTCCGTTCTTACGCATATATATTCCGTTCTTTCGCATATATATTCCGTTCTTACGCATATATATTCAGTTCTTACGCATATATATTCAGTTCTTACGCATATATATTCAGTTCGTACACATATATATTCAGTTCTTACACATATATATTCCGTTCTTACGCATATATATTCAGTTCTTACACATATATATTCCGTTCTTACGCATATATATTCAGTTCTTACACATATATATTCAGTTCTTAAACATATATATTCAGTTCTTACACATATATATTCAGTTCTTACACATATATATTCAGTTCTTAAACATATATATTCAGTTCTTACACATATATATTCAGTTCTTACAAATATATGTTCAGTTCTTACGCATATATATTCAGTTCTTATGCATATATTCAGTTCTTACGCATATATATTCAGTTCTTACGCATATATATTCAGTTCTTACACATATATATTCCGTTCTTACGCATATATATTCCGTTCTTACGCATATATATTCAGTTCTTACACATATATATTCCGATCTTACGCATATATATTCAGTTCTTACAAATATATATTCAGTTCTTACACATATATATTCAGTTCTTACACATATATATTCAGTTCTTACACATATATATTCCATTCTTACGCATATATATTCCGTTCTTACACATATATATTCAATTCTTACACATATATATTCCGTTCTTACGCATATATATTCAGTTCTTACGCATATATATTCCGATCTTACGCATATATCTTCAGTTCTTACATATATATTCAGTTCTTACGCATATATATTCCGATCTTACGCATATATCTTCAGTTCTTACACATATATATTCAGTTCTTTCTCATATATATTCAGTTCTTACACATATATATTCAGTTCTTACACATATATATTCCGTTCTTAAGCATATATCTTCAGTATTTACACATATATATTCAGTTCTTACACATATATATTCAGTTCTTACACATATATATTTATTTCTTACACATATATATTCCATTCTTACGCATATATATTCAGTACGAACACATATATATTCAGGTCTTACACATATATATTCAGTTCTTACAGATATATATTCCGTTCTTACACATATATATTCAGTTCTTACACATATATATTCTATTCTTACGCATATATATTCCGTCCTTACACATATATATTCAGTTCTTACACATATATATTCCGTTCTTACGCATATATATTCCGTTCTTACGCATATATATTCCGTTCTTACTCATATATATTCCGTTCTTACGCATATATATTCCATTCTTACGCATATAATTTCAGTTCTTACACATATATATTCAGTTCTTACACATATATATTCCGTTCTTACGCATATATATTCCGTTCTTACGCATATATATTCCTTTCTTACGCATATATATTCCGTTCTTACGCATATATATTCCATTCTTACGCATATAATTTCAGTTCTCACACATATATATTCAGTTCTTACACATATATATTCAGTTCTAACACATATATATTAAGTTCTTACACATATATATTCAGTTTTTACAGATATATATTCCGTTCTTACACATATATATTCAGTTCTTACACATATATATTCCATTCTTACGCATATATATTCCGTCCTTACACATATATATTCAGTTGTTACACATATATATACCGTTCTTACGCATATATATTCCGTTCTTACGCATATATATTCCGTTCTTTCGCATATATATTCCGTTCTTACGCATATATATTCAGTTCTTACACATATATATTCAGTTCTTACGCATATATATTCCGTTCTTACGCATATATATTCCGATCTTACGCATATATATTCCGTTCTTACGCATATATATTCCGTTCTTACGCATATATATTTCATTCTTACGCATATATTTTCAGTTCTTACGCATATATATTCCGTTCTTACTCATATATATTCAGTTCGTACACATATATATTCAGTTCTTACACATATATATTCCGTTCTTACGCATATATCTTCCGTTCTTACGGATATATATTCAGTTTTTACGCATATATATTCAATTCATACGCATATATATTCAGTTCTTACACATATATATTCAGTTCTTACGCATATATATTCAGTTCTTACACATATATATACGTTCTTACGCATATATATTCCGTTCTTACGCATATATATTCCGTTCTTACGCATATATATTCCGTTCTTACGCATATATATTCAGTTGTTACACATATATATTCATTTTTGTCGCATATATATTCCGTTCTTACGCATATATATTCCGATCTTAAGCATATATATTCCGTTCTTACGCATATATATTCCATTCTTACGCATATATATTCAGTTCTTACGCATATATATTCCGTTCTTACGCATATATATTCAGTTCGTACACATATATATTCAGTTCTTACGCATATATATTCCGTTCTTACGCATATATATTCAGTTCTTACACATATATATTCCGTTCTTACGCATATATATTCAGTTCTTACACATATATATTCAGTTCTTAAACATATATATTCAGTTCTTACACATATATATTCAGTTCTTACACATATATATTCAGTTCTTACGCATATATATTCAGTTCTTATGCATATATTCAGTTCTTACGCATATATATTCAGTTCTTACGCATATATATTCAGTTCTTACACATATATATTCCGTTCTTACGCATATATATTCCATTCTTACGCATATAATTTCAGTTCTTACACATATATATTCAGTTCTTATGCATATATTCAGTTCTTACGCATATATATTCAGTTCTTACGCATATATATTCAGTTCTTACGCATATATATTCAGTTCTTACACATATATATTCCGATCTTACGCATATATATTCAGTTCTTACAAATATATATTCAGTTCTTACACATATATATTCAGTTCTTACACATATATATTCAGTTCTTACACATATATATTCAGTTCTTACACATATATATTCAGTTCTTACACATATATATTCCATTCTTACGCATATATATTCCGTTCTTACACATATATATTCAGTTCTTACACATATATATTCCGTTCTTACGCATATATATTCAGTTCTTACGCATATATATTCCGATCTTACATGTACGCATATATCTTCAGTTCTTACATATATATTCAGTTCTTACGCATATATATTCCGATCTTACGCATATATCTTCAGTTCTTACACATATATATTCAGTTCTTACACATATATATTCAGTTCTTACACATATATATTCCGTTCTTACGCATATATCTTCAGTATTTACACATATATATTCAGTTCTTACACATATATATTCAGTTCTTACGCATATAGATTCCGTTCTTACGCATATATATTCCGTTCTTACGCATATATATTCCGTTCTTACGCATATATATTCACTTCTTACACATATATATTCCGTTCTTACGCATATATATTCAGTTCTTACACATATATACTCAGTTCTTACACATATATATTCAGTTCTTACTCATATATATTCAGTTCTTACACATATATATTCAGTTTTTACACATATATATTCAGTTCTTACACATATATATTCAGATCTTACACATATATATTCAGTTCTTATACATATATATATATATTCAGTTCTTACACATATTTATTCAGTGCTTACACATATATATTTAGTTCTTACATATATTCATTTCTTACACATATATATCCAGTTCTAACAAATATATATTCCGTTCTTACGCATATATATTCAGTTGTTACGCATATATTCAGTTCTTAAGCATATATATTCAGTTCTTACACATATATATTCAGTTCTTACGCATATATATTCAGTTCTTACACATATATCTTCAGTTCGTACGCATATATATTCTGTTCTTACGCCATATATATTCCGATCTTAAGCATAATTAATCAGTTCTTACTCATATATATTCAGTTCTTACACATATATATTCCGTTCGAACACATATATATTAAGTTCTTACACATATATATTCCGTTCTTACGCACATATATTCAGTTCTTACACATATATATTCCGTTCTTACACATATATATTCAGTTCTTACGCATATATATTCAGTTCTTACACATATATATTCAGTTATTACAAATATATATTCAGTTCTTACACATATATATTCAGTTCTTACGCATATATATTCCGTTCTTACGCATATATATTGCGATATTACGCATATATATTCCGTTCTTACACGTATATATTCAGTTCTTACACATATATATTCAGTTCTTACCCATATATATTCCGTTCTTACGCATATATATTCCGTTCTTACGCATATATATTCCATTCTTACGCATATATATTCAGTTCTTATGCATATATATTCAGTTCTTACACATATATATTCAGTTCTTACACATGTATATTCCGTTCGGACGCGTATATATTCAGAACTTACACATATATATTCAGTTCTTACCCATATATATTCCGTTCTTACGCATATATATTCCGTTCTTACGCATATACATTCCGTTCTTAAGCATATATTCAGTTCTTACGCATATATTCAGTTCTTACACATATATATTTAGTTCTTACACATATATATTCAGTCCTTACACATATATATTCAGTTCTTACACATATATATTCAGTTCTTACGCATATATATTCCGTTCTTACGCATATATATTCCGTTATTACGCATATATTTTCCATTCTTACGCATATATATTCCGTACTTACACATATATATTCAGTTCTTACACATATATATTCAGTTCTTACACATATATATTCAGTTATTACACATATATATTCAGTTCTTACACATATATATTCAGTTCTTACACATATATATTCCATTCTTACGCATATATATTCAGTTCGTACACCTATATATTCAGTTCTTACACATATATATTCCGTTCTTACGCATATATATTCAGTTCTTACACATATATATTCCGTTCTTACGCATATATATTCAGTTCTTACACATATATATTCAGTTCTTAAACATATATATTCAGTTCGCACACATATATATTCAGTTCTTACACATATATATTCAGTTCTTAAGCATATATATTCCGTTCTTACGCATATATATTCAGTTCTTACACAAATATATTCAGTTCTTACGCATATATATTCAGTTCTTACGCATATATATTCAGTTCTTACACATATATATTCCGTTCTTACGCATATATATTCCGTTCTTACGCATATATATTCCGTTCTTACGCATATATATTCCATTCTTACGCATATATATTCAGTTCTTATGCATATATATTCCGTTCTTACGCATATATATTCAGTTCGTACACCTATATATTCAGTTCTTACACATATATATTCCGTTCTTACGCATATATATTCAGTTCTTACACATATATATTCCGTTCTTACGCATATATATTCAGTTCTTACACATATATATTCAGTTCTTAAACATATATATTCAGTTCTTACACATATATATTCAGTTCTTAAGCATATATATTCCATTCTTACGCATATATATTCAGTTCTTACACATATATATTCAATTCTTACGCTTATATATTCAGTTCTTACGCATATATATTCAGTTCTTACACATATATATTCAGTTCTTACACATATATATTCAGTTCTTACACATATATATTCAGTTCTTACCCATATATATTCCGTTCTTACGCATATATATTCCGTTCTTACGCATATATATTCCATTCTTACGCATATATATTCAGTTCTTATGCATATATATTCCGTTCTTACGCATATATATTCAGTTCGTACACCTATATATTCAGTTCTTACACATATATATTCCGTTCTTACGCATATATATTCACTTCTTACACATATATAATCCGTTCTTACAGCATATATATTCAGTTCTTACACACTATATATTCAGTTCTTAAACATATATATTCAGTTCTTAGACATATATATTCAGTTCTTACACATATATATTCAGTTCTTAAGCATATATATTCCGTTCTTACGCATATATATTCAGTTCTTACACATATATATTCAGTACTTACGCATATATATTCAGTTCTTACGCATATATATTCAGTTCTTACGCATATATATTCAGTTCTTACACATATATATTCCGTTCTTACGCATATATATTCAGTTCTTACACATATATATTCAGTTCTTACGCATATATATTCCGTTCTTATACATATATAGTTCAGTTCTTACGCATATATAATTCCGTTCTTGCGCATATATATTCCGATTCTTACGCATATATATTCAGTTCTTACACATATATATTCAGTTCTTACATATATATATTCTGTTCTTACACGTATATATTCCGTTCTTACGCATATATATTCAGTTCTTACACATATATATTCAGTGTCTTACAAATATATATTCATTCTTACACATATATATTCAGTTCTTACGCATATATATTCAGTTCTTAAACTTTATATTCAGTACTTACGCATATATATTCAGTTCTTACGCATATATATTCAGTTCTTACACAGTATATATTTCCGTTCTTACGCATATATATTCAGTTCTTACACATATATATTCAGTTCTTACGCATATATATTCCGTTCTTACACATATATATTCAGTTCTTACGCATATATATTCCGTTCTTACGCATATATATTCCGATCTTACGCATATATATTCAGTTCTTACGCATAGTATATTTCAGTTCTTACGCATATATATTCAGTTCTTAAACATATATATTCAGGTTCTTAGCACATATATATTCAGTTCTTACACATATATATTCCATTCTTACGCATATATATTCAGTTCGTACACCTATATATTCAGTGTCTTACACATATATATTCCGTTCTTACGCATATATATTCAGGTTCTTACACATATATATTCCGTTCTTACGCATATATATTCAGTTCTTACACATATATATTCAGTTCTTAAACATATATATTCAGTTCGCACACATATATATTCAGTTCTTACACATATATATTCAGTTCTTAAGCATATATATTCCGTTCTTACGCATATATATTCAGTTCTTACACAAATATATTCAGTTCTTACGCATATATATTCAGTTCTTACGCATATATATTCCGTTCTTACGCATATATATTCAGTTTCTTACACATATATATTCCGTTCTTACGCATATATATTCCGTTCTTACGCATATATATTCCGTTCTTACGCATATATATTCCATTCTTACGCATATATATTCAGTTCTTATGCATATATATTCCGTTCTTACGCATATATATTCAGTTCGTACACCTATATATTCAGTTCTTACACATATATATTCCGTTCTTACGCATATATATTCCGTTCTTACGCATATATATTCAGTTCTTACACATATATATTCAGTTCTTAAACATATATATTCAGTTCTTACACATATATATTCAGTTCTTAAGCATATATATTCCATTCTTACGCATATATATTCAGTTCTTACACATATATATTCAATTCTTACGCTTATATATTCAGTTCTTACGCATATATATTCAGGTTCTTACACATATATATTCAGTTCTTACACATATATATTCAGTTCTTACACATATATATTCAGTTCTTACCCATATATATTCCGTTCTTACGCATATATATTCCGTTCTTACGCATATATATTCCATTCTTACGCATATATATTCAGTTCTTATGCATTTATATTCCGTTCTTACGCATATATATTCAGTTCGTACTCCTAGATATTCAGTTCTTACTCATATATATTCCGTTCTTACGCATATATATTCACTTCTTACACATATAGTATTCCGTTCTTACACATATATATTCAGTTCTTACACATATATATTCAGTTCTTAAATTATATATTCAGTTCTTAGACATATATATTAGTGTTCTTACACATATATATTCAGTTCTTAAGCATATATATTCCGTTCTTACGCATATATATTCAGTTCTTACACATATATATTCAGTACTTACGCATATATTATTCAGTTCTTACGCATATATATTCAGTTCTTACGCATATATATTCAGTTCTTACTCATATATATTCGTTCTTACGCATATATATTCAGTTCTTACACATATATATTCAGTTCTTACGCATATATATTCCGTTCTTACACATATATATTCAGTTCTTACGCATATATTATTCCGTTCTTGCGCATATATATTCCGATCTTACGCATATATATTCAGTTTCTTACACATATATATTCAGTTTCTTACATATATATATTCTGTTCTTACACGTATATATTCCGTTCTTACGCATATATATTCAGTTCTTACTCATATATATTCAGTTCTTACAATATATATTCATTTTCTTACACATATATATTCAGTTCTTACGCATATATATCAGTTCTTAATCATATATATTCAGTACTTACGCATATATATTCAGTTCTTACGCATATATATTCAGTTCTTTACACATATATATTCCGTTCTTACGCATATATATTCAGTTCTTACACATATATATTCAGTTCTTACGCATATATATTCCGTTCTTACACATATATATTCAGTTCTTACGCATATATATTCCGTTCTTACGCATATATATTCCGATGCTTACAGATATATTCTGTTCTTACACATTATAGTATTCAGTTCTTACATTATATTATTGCTGTTCTTACACGTATATATTCCGTGTCCTACGCTTATATATTCAGTTCTTACACATATATATGCAGTGTTTTTACAATTTATATTATTCATTTCTTACTCATATATATTCAGTTCTTAATCATATATATTCATTCTTACATCATATATATTAGTTCCGGTCTTAAGCTTATATATTCCGTTTCTTAGCACTTATATTCAGTTCTTACTAATATATATTTGTCTGTTCTTACTGCATATATAGTTCAGTTCTTACGATTAAGTTTATATTCAGTTCTTACACATGTTATGATTACATTCTTACGCTTATAGATGTTTCGTTTCTTACGCATTAGTATTCGGTTCTTACGATTATATATTCAGTTCTTACGCAGTATATTTGTCATTCTTAGCAGATGATATTCAGTTTCTTTGCATATTATATTGGTCTTAGTATGTTCGTACACCTATAGATTCAGTTCTTACACTTATTATTTCGTTTCTTAAGAGATATAGTTTAGTTTAGTTAGTTCTTACGACTTATAGTTAGTATGTTCTTAAGTATAGTATTGGCAGTTCGTGTACACATATATTAGTTCAGTTCTTACACATATATATTCAGGTTCTTACTCATATGTATTCAGTTCTTACACATATATTTCAGGTTCTTACTCATATAGTAGTCAGTTCTTATGCATAGTATATTACGTTCTTACGTATATATAGTTCAGGTAGTCTTAAGCATTAGATTTCAGTTTCTTACTCATATATTTTCAGTTCTTAGCACATATATTTAATTTCTGTTCTTACAATGATATTTTCAGTTCTGTACGCATTTATAGTATGTTCTGTTAAGGCATATTGAGTGTTCTTCTTAGTATTCGTTTCTTACGGCATATATAGTAGTTCTTACGCATGAGTTATGTTCGTTGTTACAGTATATGATGTCAGTGTCTTACGCAATATATAGTTCCAGTTCTTACGCATATATATAGTGTCTTGATTCTTGATAGCATGGTTTACGCTTATGATCAGTTCGGTACACTATATTTGCAGTTCTTACAATATAGGATTCCGTTCTTACGCATATCTTTTCATTTAGTCGTTATCATAGTATATTCCGTTCTTACGCATATTATAGTCATGTTCTTAAACATATATATCAGTTCTTAGACAGATTATATTCTTTCTTACACATTATATTCCGTTCTTAGCTATAATGTTTTCCATTCTTACGCATAGTATAATTCAGTTTGTTCGTAGCTATATATTTCTGTCTCATAGCTCTGCTCACAATACAACAACGGAGGAGGTGTGAGAGAAGTGTGAGCTATGCGAGTATGTGATTAGTTATATGTGTTAGAGAACTGGAGTAGATATGCGTTAATGAATGTGGAATATATATGCGTAAGGGGAACGGAATATATATGTGTTAGAACTGAGATAGTAGTATGTTTTTAGAACTGAATATATAGTGTGTTAAGAACTGAAGTATATATGAGTCGTAAGAACGGGAGTATATTTGTGTGTAAGGAACTGAGAATTATAGCATGAGTTAGGAATATTATGTGTAGAACTGAATAGTTTAGGGTGTTGTAGGAACTGAATATATAGTTGTCGTAAGAACGGATATTATGGTGCGGATTAGGAGCTGAATATAATTAGGCGTAAGATATGGTATTATATGCTAGGAACTGAATGAGTAGATTTGCGGATAAGAACGAGATTATATTGCGTAGAAATGAATATTTGCAGGAGTTAGAGTATTAATGCGTAAGAGACTGAGATAGTATATGTGTAGAAACTAGAATAGATTATTGCGTAAGTAACTGATATATATGCGTTAAGAACTGAATATAGATTTGTGAAAGGAACTGAGAATAGTATAGTGTGTCGTAAGGAACTGGAATATATATGCTTAAGATCGGAATAGTATATGCTGTAGAACTGAGACGGAATAGTATATGTGCTTAAGAACTGGAATATTATATGCGTATAGAGTAGCGTGAATATTATATTGCGTTAATGAGACTGAATATATATGTGCTTAAGGACTGAATAGTATAATGTGTTATAGTGAACGTGATATGATATTTGTTTAAGAACTGGAATATGATGATGTGTATAGGGAACTGAATATATAGGTGCGTAAGTGAACGTTGAGATATATAGTGGGTTTTTAAGACTGAATTAATATTAGTTAGTGGACTGATACTGTTAGCGGAGAGTTATGATTGTGTAAGACTGGTATTATAGTTGTGTGTAGAGGACTGTATATATATGGGTGTAAGAACTGGAATGATATGAGTGTCGATAGTTGCATAAGGAAGCTGGAATATATATGCGTATATTGATAGAATATATATGCGTAGAGAGAACGGAATATATATTGCGGTAGAGAAGCTGAGATATATTTGCGTAAAGACGAAATATATAGTGCGGTAAGAGATGGAAATATAGATTGTTTGAGATAACTGAATATATATGCGTAATGATCTGAGAGATATATATTGCGTAAGGAACTGTGAATATAGATGTGTAAGGAACTGAATTATAAGTTGCGTAAGGGAACGAGGAATATAGTATGCTTAAGGAACGGGAATAGTATTATGTTGTAATGAACTGAATATATAGGTTGTAGAGAACTGAATATTAGTTGGTGTATAGAAAATGAATATATATTTTGTAAAAAACTGCATTAGTATATGTTGAGTAGGAACTGGAATATATAATGCGGTAGGGAACGGAATATATTCGTGTAAGAACTGAGAATATATATATGTAGAGTGAACGGAATATATATTGTGTATGAACTGATATAGATGCGTAAGATCGGAAGTATATATGCGTAAGGAACGTGAATATATATGCGTTATGGAACTGAATATATTGTGTAGAGAACGGGAATATATATGCGTAATGAATCTTGAATAGATAATAGTGTTAGAGGAACTGAATATATATGCGTAAGAACGGAATATATTGTGTAGAGAACTGAATATATATGGCGTACGAGAAGGAATATATAGTGCGTAAGTACTGGAATATATATGTGTTAAGAACTGAATATATATGTCGTAAGAGACGTGAATATAGATATGTAGTAAGAGAATGAATATATAGTTGTCGTAAGGAACTGGAATATATAGTGTGTTGTAGGTACTGGAATATATATTGCGTAAGAACGTGAATATATACGTGTAAGAACAGAAGTATATATAGTATGGTAGAGTACTGTAATATATATGTGTAAGAGAACTGAATATATATGCGTAAGATCGGAATATATATGCGCAAGAACGGAATATATATGCGTAAGGAACTGGAAATGATATATGTGTAAGTAACGTGAATTATATGCGTAGAACTGAATATATTGTGTAAGAACTGAATATATATGCGTAAGGAACGGAATATATATGTGTAGTAGAAGCTGGAATATATATGCGTAAGAACTGAAGTATATATGCGTAAGAACTGAATATATATGCGTAAGTACTGAATATATATGTGTGTAAGGAACTGAATATATAGTGCGTAAGAACGGGAATATATATGCTGTAAGGAACTGAATATATATGTGTGAAAGAACTGAATATAGTAGTGTCTATGAGTAACTGAATATATAGTGGTTGTTAAGGAACTGAATATATATGTGTGTAAGAACTGAATATATATGTGTAGAGGAACGGATTATATATGGTGTAAGAAGTGAATATATAAGTGCGTAAGGAACGGAATTATATGTGTATAGAACTGAATATATAGGTGTTACGTAGAACTGAGATAGTATATTGCGTTAAGGAACGGAGATATATATGGCTTAAGAACTGAATATATATGCGTAAGTAATGGGAATATATATGCGTAAGAACTGGAATATATAGTGGGTAAGAACGGAATATATTATGGGTTAAGAACTGAATATATATGTGTTAGAGGAACTGAATAGGGATATTGTGTAAGAACTGTAATATATATGTGTAAGGAACTGAATATATATGCGTAAGAACTGAATGATATATGCGTAAGAATTGATATATATGGTGTAAGAACTGGAATATTATATGCGTAAGAATGGAATATATATGCTTAAGAACTGAATATATATTGTGTAAGAACTGAATATATATGTGTTAAGAACTGAATATATATGTGTTAAGAACTGAATATATATGCGTAAGAACGGAATATATATGCGTAAGAACGGGAATATATATGTGTAGAGAACTTGAATATAGTAGTATGCGTTAGCGAACTGAATATATATTGCGTAAGAACGGGAATAGTATATGCATAAGAGACTGAGATATATATGCGTAAGGAATCGGGAATATTATATGCGTAAGAACGGGAATATATATGCGTAAGAAACGGAATATATATGCGTAAGAACGGAATATATATGTGTATAGGAACTGAATATATATGCGTAAGAACGGAATATATATTGCGTAAGAACTGAATATATATGCGTAAGAACTGAATATATTTGTGTAAGGAACTGAATATATAGATGCGTAAGAACGGAATATATATGCTTAAGAACTGAATTATATAGTTGTAAGGAACTGAATATATATGTGTGTGCGAACTTGAATATATATGTTTAAGAACTGAGATATATATGTGTAAGGAACTGAATATATATGCGTAAGGAACTGGAATATATATGTGTAGTAGAGAACTGAATATATATGCGTAAGGAACGGAATATATATGTGTAGAGAACTGAATATATAGAGGTGTACGAACTGAATATATATGCGTAAGAATGGAAGTAGTATATGTGTAGAGAACTGAGAATATATATGTTGTAAGAACTGGAATATATATGTTTAAGAACTGAATAATATTATGCGTAAGAACTGAATATATATGCGTAAGAACTGAATATATATGCGTAAGAGATCGGAATATATATGCGTAAGAACGGAATATAGTATGCGTAAGAACTGAATATATATGTGTTAGAGAACGGAGATATATATGCGTAAGAACTGAATATATATGTGTTAAGAACTGAATATATATGCCGTAAGAACGGAATATATATGTGTAGAGAACTGAATATATATGCGTTAAGAACTGAATATATATTGCGTAAGTACTGAGATATATATGTTTAAGAACTGAATATATATGCGGTAAGAACTGAATATATATGTGTAGAGAAATGAATATATATTTTGTAAGAGGAACTGAATATATATGTGTGTAAGAACTGAATATATATGCGTAAGGAACGGGAATATGATTACGTGTAAGAACAGAATAGTATATATGTAGAGGAACTGAATATATATGTGTAAGGAACTGAATATATATGCGTAAGATCGGAATATATATGCGCAAGAACGGGAAATATATATGCGTAAGAACTGAATATATATGTATATGTAGAACGGAATATATATGCGTAAGGAACTGAATAGTATATGGTGTAGAGAACTGAATATATATGCGTAAGAACGTGAATAGTATATGTGTAAGAACTGAATATATGATGCGTAAGAACTGAATATATAGTGCGTAAGAGACTGAATATATATGCGTAAGTACTGAATATATATGTGTAAGAGACTGAATAAGTATATGCGTAAGGAACGGAATATATATGCTTAAGAACTGAATATATATGTGTATAGAACTGAATATATATGTCTAAGTGAACTGAATAGTAGTAGTGTTTATAGGAACTGAATATATATGTGTAGAGAACTGGATATATATGTGTAAGAACGGATTATATATGTGTAAGAAGTGAATATATATGCGTAAGGAACGGAATATATATGGTGTAGAGAACTGAATATATATGGTGTACGAACTGGAATATATATGTCGTAAGGAACGGAATATATATGCATAAGAACTGAATTATAGTATGGCGTAAGAATGGAATATATATGCTGTAAGAACGGGAATATATATGCGTAAGAACGGAATATATATGGGTAAGAACTGAGATATATATATGGTGTAAGAACTGAATATTATATTGTGTAAGAACTGAATATATATGTGTAAGAACTGAATATATTATGCGTAAGAACTGAATATATTAAGAGCGTAAGGAATTGGAATATATAGTGTGTAAGAACTGAATATATATGCGTAAGAATTGGAATATATATGCTTAAGAAACTGAATATATATTGTGTAGAGAACTGAATATATTATGTTTTAAGAACTGGAATATATATGTGTAGAGAACTGAATATATATGCGTAGAGAACGGAATATATTATGTGTAAGAACTGGAATATATATGGCGTAAGGAACGGAATATATATGTGTTAGAGAACTGAAGTATATAGGTGTACGAACTGGAATATATATGCGTAAGAACGGGAATATATATGCATAGAGAACTGGAATATATAGTGCGTAAGAATGGGAATATATATGCGTAATGAACGGAATAGTATATGCGTAAGAACGGAATATATATGCGTAAGAACGGAATATATATGTGTATAAGAACTGATATATATATGCGTAAGAACTGAATATATATGCGTAAGAACTGAATATATTTGGTGTAAGAACTGAATATATATGCGTAAGAACGGAATATATATGCTTTAGAACTGAATATATATGTGTAAGAGACTGAATATATATGTGTGCGAGACTGATAGTATATGTTTAAGAACTGAATATATATGTGTAAGAGAACTGAATATATATGCGTAAGAGACGGAATATATGATGTGTAGAGAACTGAATATATATTGTCGTAAGAACTGGAATATATATGTGTAGAGAACTGAATATGATAGTGTACGAACTGAATATATATGCGTTAAGAATGGAATATATATGTGTTAAGAACTGAATATATAGTGTGTAGAGAACTGAGATATATATGTGTAAGAACTGAATATATATGTGTAGAGAACTGAATATATATGTGTAAGAAGAACTGAATATAGTATGTGTAAGGTACGGGAATATATATGGCGTAAGAATGCGGAATATATAGTGCGTAATAACGGAATATATATGCGTAGAGAACGGAATATATATGCGTAAGGAACTGGAAGTATATATGTGTAAGAACTGAATATATATGTGTAAGAGGACTGAATATATATGTGTAAGTAACTGAAATATATATGTGTAGAGGAACTGAGATATATGCTGTAAGAACTGAATATATGCTTAAGAACGGAATGTATATGCGTAAGAACGGGAATATATATTGCGTAAGAACGGAATATATATTGGGTAAGGAACTGGAATATATATGTGTAGAGTTCTGAATATATACGCGTCGAACGGAATATACATGTGTATAGGAACTGAATATATATGTGTAAGAACTGAATTATATATGCATAAGGAACTGAATTATATATGCGTAAGAATGTGAATATATATTGCGT
>JAWPHD010023809.1:0-21078 GCA_037043455.1 Cyrtodaria siliqua
GTGTATCCTTTTAATACTAACCAAGACTAGCGTGTATCCTTTTAATACTAACCAGGACTAGCGTGTATTCTTTTAACTACTAATCAAAGACTAGGCGTGTATCCTTTTAATACTAACCAAACCTAGGCGTGTGTCTCTTAATACTAACCAAACCTGGTGTGTGTCCTCTTTAATACTAACCAAAGACTAGCGTGTGTCTCTTTAATACTACCATAAACCTAGCGGGTGTCTCTTTTAATACTAACCAAACTGGCGTGTGTCCTTTTAATACTAACCAGGACTAGAGTGTATTCTTTTAATACTAACGAAGACTAGCGTGTATCCTTTTAATAATTAACCAAGACTAGCGTTTATCCTTTTAATACTAACCAAGAGTCTAGCGTGTATCCTTTTAATACTAAACCAGGACTAGCGTGTATTCTTTTAATACTAACCAAGACTGGCTGTGTATTATTATTAATACTAACCAAACCTAGCGTGTGTCTCTTTAATACTACCAAACCTGGCGTGTATCCTTTTAATACTAACCAAGACTAGCGTGTATCTTTTAATACTACCAAGACTACCGTGTAATCCTTTTAATACTAACGAAACCTGGCGTGTATCCTTCTAATACTAACCAAACCTGGCGTGTATCCTTTTAATACTAACCACCTGGCGTGTATCGTTTTAATACTAAACAAGACTAGGCGTGATCCTTTATTACTAACTAAACATGGCGTGGTTCCCTTTAATATTAACCAAGACTAGCGTGTATCCTTTTAATACTAACCCAAAGATTAGCGAGTATACTTTGTATAGTAACCAAACCTGGCGTGTATCATTTTAATACTAACCAAGAAGCGTGACCCTTTTAATACTAACCTAGGACTAGCGTGTATTCCTAAATACTAACCAAGACTGGCGTGTATCCTTTTAATACTAACCAAAGACTAGCGTGTAACCTTTTAATACTAACCAGGACTAGCGTGTTATTATATTAATTACTAAGCCAATACTGGCGTGTATCCTTTTAATACTAACCAAACCTAGCGTGTGTCTCTTTAATACTAACCAACCTGGTGTGATGTCTCTTTAATACTAACCAAGACTGGCGTGTATAATTTTAATACTAACCAAGACTAGCGTCTGTGTCTCTTTAATACTAAACAACCTGGCGTGTGTCTCTTTAATACTAACCATGACTAGCGTGTATCCCTTTTAATATTACCAAGACTAGCGTGTATCCTTTTAATACTAACCAAGACTAGCGTGTATCCTTTTAATACTAACCAGGACTAGCTTGTATTCTTTCAAATACTAAAAACCAAAAGACTGGCGTGTATCTTTTATACTAACCACATTAGCGTGTGTCTCTTTAATACTAACCAAACCTGGGTGTGTGTCTCTTTAATAGCCCCTTAACCAAGACTGGCGTGTATCCTTTTATTACTAACCAAACAGCTAGCGTTGTTGTCTCTTTAATACTAACCAAACCTGGCGGTGTCTCTTTAATACTAACCAAGTCTAGCGTGTATCCTGTTAATATTAACCAAGACAGTGTGTATCCTTTTGTAATACTGAACCAACCTGGCGTGTATCCTTTTAATACTACCAATAAGACTAGCGTGTATCCTTTTAATACTAACTAAGACTAGCGTGTGTCTCTTAATACTAACCAAACTAGCGTGTGTCTCTTTAATACTAACCAAAACCTGTGCGTGTGCCCCCCTCCCCCCCCCCCCCCTTTAATACTAACACTAGACTAGCGTGTTTTCTTTTAATACTAACCAAGACTAGCGTGATCCTTTTTATATACTACCAAGACTAGCGTGTATCCTTTTAATACTATCCAAACTGGTGTGTATCCTTTTAATACTATCCAGACTAGCGTGTATCCTTTTAAAACAACCCAAGGACTAGCGTATGTGTCCTTTAATACTAACCAAACCTAGCGTGTGACTCTTTAATACTAATCAAACCTGGCGTGTGTCCTCTTTAACACTAACCATGGGAACTAGCGTGTATCTTTTAATACTAACCAGACTAGCGTGTATCCTTTAATATTAACCACCTAGCGTGTATCCTTTTAATACTAACCAAGACTAGCGTGGTATCCTATTTTAATCTACCAGGACTAGCGTGTATTCTTTTAATACTAACAAAGACTGGCGTGTATCTTTTAATTACTAACCAAACCTAGCGTGTGTCTCTTTAATACTAACCAAACCTGGTGTTGTCTCTTTATACTAACCATGACTAGCGTGTGTCTCTTTAATACTAACCAAACCTAGCGTGTGTCTCTTTAATACTAACCCAAACTGGGCGTGTGTCCTTTTAATACAACCAGGACTCGGTGTATTCTTTAATACTAACGATGCCTAGCGTGTATCCTGTTATTATTACCAAGGACTAGCGTTTATCCTTTTAAATACTAACCAAGGACCTAGCGTGTCTCCTTTTATACTAACCAGGACTAGCGTGTATTCTTTTAATACTAACCAAGACTGGCGTTGTATTATTTTATACTAACCAAACCTAGCGTGTCTCTGTCTGGTCTAATACTAACCAAACCTTGGCGTGTGTCTCTTAATACTAACCAAACTAGCGTGTATCCTTTTAATATTAAACCCCAAGACTAGCGTGTATCCTTTTAATACTAACCAAACTGGCGTGTTCCTTTAATACTAACCAAGACTAGCGTGTATCCTTTTAATACTAACCAAGACTAGCGTGTGTCTCTTTATACATATCCTCCAAACCTACGGGTCTAACCCAAACCTGGCTGTGTGCCTCTTTAATACTAACAAAGACTAGCGTGTATCCTTTTAATATAACCAAGACTAGCGTGTTCTCCTTTTGTATCTAACCAGTCTAGCGTGTATCCTTTTAATACTATCCAAACCTGGCGTGTATCCTTTTTAATACTAACCAAGACTAGCATGTATCCTTTTAATTACTAACCAAACTAGCGTGTATCTCTTTAATACTAACCAAAACCTAGCGTGTGCATCTTTTAATACTACAAAGGACTAGCGTTGTATCCTTTTAATACTAACAAGACCTAGCGTGTATCCTTTTTATACTAACCAAGACTAGCGTGTATCCTTTTAATACTATCCAAACCTGGCGTGTAATCCTTTTTAATACTAACCAAGACTAGCGTGTATCCTTTTAATACTAACCAAGACTAGCGTGTGTCTCTTTAATAGCAAACCAAACCTAGCGTGTGACCTTTATACTAACCAAACCTGGCCTGTGTCCTTTTAATACTTACCAGGACTAGCGTGTAGTCTTTTAATACGACCAAGACTAGCGTGTATCCTTCTAATAATAACCAAGAATAGCGTGGATCCTTTTTAATACTAACCAAGACTAGCTTGTATCCTTGTTAATACTAACCCGGACTAGCATGTATTCTTTTAATACTAACTAAGACTGGCGGTGTATCCTTTTAATACTAACCAAACTAGCGTGTGTCGCTTAATACTAACAAACCTGGTGTGTGTCTCTTTTAATACTAACCAAGACTAGGCGTGTGTCTCTTTAATAGCTAACAAAACTCTAGCGTCTTTGTGTCTCCTTTAATACTAACCAACCTGGCGTGTGTCTTTTATACTAACCAGGACTAGCGTGTATTCGTTTAATACTAACCAAGACTAGCGTGTATCCTTTTAATATTAACCAAGACTAGCGTGTATCCTTTAATACTACCAAGACTAGCGTGTATCCTTTTAATATTACACCATGATCTAGCGGCTTATTCTTTTAATACTATCCAGACTGGCGTGTATCCTTTTAATACTAACCAAACCTAGCGTGAGTCTCTTTAATACTAACCAAACCTGGCCGTGGTGTCTCTTTAATACTAACCAAGACTAAGCGTGCATCCTTTTAATTATTAACAAGGACTAGCGTGTATACTTTTAATACTAACCATACCCCCTGGCGTGTATCCTTTTAATACTAACCAGGACTAGCGTGTATCCTTATAATTCAACCAAGACTAGCGTGTGTCTCTTTAATACTACCGAACCTAGCGTGTGTCTCTTTAATACTAACCAAAGCTGGCGTGTGCCTCTTTAATACTAACAAAGACTACGGTGTATCCTTTTATACTTACCAGAGACTAGCGTGTATCCTTTTTATACTAACCAAGACTAGCGTGTATCCTTTTAATAACTATCCAAACCTGGCGTGTATCCTTTTAATACTAACCAAGACTAGCATGTATCCTTTTAATACTAACCAAGACTAGCGTGTGTCTCTTTAATACTAACCAAACCTAGCGTGTGTCCTCTTTAACTACTAACCAAACTGCGTGTGTCCTTTTAATACTAACCAGGACTAGCGTGTATCCTTTTAATACTTAACCAAGACTAGCGTGTTATCCTTTTAATATTAACCAAGACTAGCTGTGATCCTTTTAATACTAACCAAGACTAGCGTGTATCCTTTTTATACTAACCAGGACTAGCGTGTATTCTTTTAATACTAACCAAGACTGGCGGTATCCTTTTTAATACTAACCAGACTAGCGTGTATTCTTTTAATACTTACCATGACTGGCGTGTAATCTTTTTAATACTAACCAACCTAGCGGTTGGTCTCTTTATACTAACCAAACCTGGGGTGTGTCTCTTTTATACTAACCAAGACTGGCGTGTATCCTTTTAATACTAACCAAGACTAGCGTGTATCCTTTTAATACTAACCAAACTGGCGCTGTGTATCTTAATACTAACCAAGACTAGCGTGTATCCCTTTTAATATTAACCAAGACTAGCGTGTATCCTTTTAATACTAACCAAACTAGCGTGTATCCTTTTAATACTAACCACGACTAGCTTGTATTCTTTGATACTAAACAAGCTGGCGTGTATCCTTTTAATACTACCAAACCTAGCGTTTGTCTCTTTAATACTAACTCAACCTGGTATGTGTGTCTCTTTAATACTAACCAGGACTGGCGTGTATCCTTTTAATACTAACCAAACATAGCGTGTGTCTCTTTAATACTAACCAAACCTGGTCGTGTGTCTCTTTAATACTACCAAGACTAGCGTGTATCCTTTTAATATTAACAAGACTAGGCGTGTATCCTTTGAATACTAACCAAACTGGCGTGTATCCTCTTATACTAAGCAAGACTAGCGTGTATCCTTTTAATACTAACATAGGACTAGCGTGTGTCTCTTTAATACTAACCAACCTAGCGTGTGTCTCTTTAATACTAACCACACCTGGCGTCGGTGTGCCTCTTTAATCTAACAAAGGACTAGCGTGTGTCTCCTTTTAATACTAACCAAGACTAGCGGGTATCTTTTCTCCTTTATACTAACCAAGACTACCCGTGTACTCCTTTTAATAACTGGGTATCCTTTTAATACTAACCAAGACTAGCGTGTATCCTTTAATACTAACCAAGACATAGCGTGTGTCTCTTAAAACAAACCAAACCTAGCGTGTGACTCTTAATACTAACCAAACCTGGCGTGTGTCCTTTTAACACATACCAGGACTAGCGTGTATCATTTAATACTAACCAGAACTAGCGTGTATCCTTTTAATATTAACCAAGACTAGCGTGTATCCTTTTAATACTAAGCAAGAGACTAGCGTGTATCCTTTTAATACTAACCAGGACTAGCGTGTATTCTTTTTATACTAACCAAGGACTGGCGTGTATCCTTTTTAATACTAACCAAACCTAGCGTGTGTCTCTTTAATACTAACCAAACCTGGTGTGTGTCCCTTTAATACTAACAAAGACTAGCGTGTGTCTCTTTATACTAACCAAACCTAGCGTGTGTCTCGTTAATACTAACCAAACCTGGCGTGTGTCCTTTTAATACTAACCAGGACTAGCGTGTATTCTTTTAATACTAACAGACTAGCATGTTCCTTTTAATATTAACCAAGATAGCGTTTATTCTTTTAATACTAACCAAGACTAGCGTGTATCCTTTTAATACTAACCAGGACTAGCGTGTATTCTTTTAATACTAACCAAGACTGGCGTGTATCCTTTTAATACTAACCAAACCTAGCGTGTGTCTCTTTAATACTAACCAAACTGGCGTGTGTCTCTTTAATACTAACAAGACTAGCGTGTATCCTTTTAATATTAACAAGACTAGCGTGTATCCTTTTAATACTAAACCAAGACTAGAGTGGTGTGGTCTCTTTAATACTAACCAAACCTAGCGTGTGTCTCTTTAATACTAACCAAACCTGGCGTGTGGCCTCTTTAATACTAACAAAGACTAGCGTGTATCCTTTAATACTTACCAAGACTAGCGTGGTATCCTTTTTATACTAACCAAGACTAGCGTGTATCCTTTTAATACTATCCCAAACCTGGCGTGTATCCTTTTAATACTAACCAAGACTAGCGTGTATCCTTTTAATACTAACCAAGACTAGCGTGTATCTCTTTAATACTAACCAAACCTAGCGTGTGTCTCTTTAATACTAACCAAACATGGCGTGTGTCCTTTTAATACTAACCAGGACTAGCGTGTATTCTTTTAATACTTAGCAAGACTAGCGTGTATCCTTTTAATATTAACCAAGACTAGCGTGTATCCTTTTAATACTAACCAAGACTAGCGTGTATCCTTTTAATACTACCAGGACTAGCGTGTATCTTTTAATACTAACCAGACTGGCGTGTATCCTTTTAATACTAACCAAACCTAGCGTGTGTCTCTTAATACTAACCAAACTGGTGTGTGTCTCTTTAATACTAACCAAGACTAGCGTGTGTCTCTTTAATACTAACCAAATCTAGCGTGTGTCTCTTTAATACTAACCAAACTGGCGTGTGTCCTTTTAATACTATCCAGGACTAGCATGTATCCTTTTAATACTAACCAAGACTAGCTTGTGTCTCTTTAATACTAACCAAACCTAGAGTGTGTCTCTTTAATACTAACCAAACCTGGCGTGTGCCTCTTTAATACTAACAAAGACTAGCGTGTATCCTTTTAATACTAACCAAGACTAGCGTGTATCCTTTTTATACTAACCAAGACTAGCGTGTATCCTTTTAATACTAACCAGACTAGCTTGTATTCTTTTAATACTAAACAAGACTGGCGTGTATCCTTTTAATACTAACCAAACCTAGCGTGTGTCTCTTAATACTAACCAAACCTGGTGTGTGTCTCTTTAATACTAACCAAGACTGGCGTGTATCCTTTAATACTTACCAAACCTAGCGTGTGTCTCTTTAATACTAACCAAACCTGGCGTGTGTCTCTTTAATACTAACCAAGACTAGCGTGTATCCTGTTAATATTAACCAAGACTAGCGTGTATCCTTTTAATACTAACCAAACCTGGCGTGTATCCTCTTAATACTAAGCAAGACTAGCGTGTATCCTTTAATACTAACTAAGACTAGCGTGTGTCTCTTTAATACTAACCAAACCTAGCGTGTGTCTCTTTAATACTAACCAAACCTGGCGTGTGCCTCTTTAATACTAACAAAGACTAGCGTGTATCCTTTTAATACTAACCAAGACTAGCGGGTATCCTTTTTATACTAACCAGACTAGCGTGTATCCTTTTAATACTATCCAAACCTGGCGTGTATCCTTTTAACACTAACCAAGACTAGCGTGTATCCTTTTAATACTAACCAAGACTAGCGTGTGTCTCTTTAAAACTAACCAACCTAGCGTGTGACTCTTTAATACTAACCAAACCTGGCGTGTGTCCTTTTAACACTAACCAGGACTAGCGTGTATTCTTTTAATACTAACCAAGACTAGCGTGTATCCTTTAATATTAACCAAGACTAGCGTGTATCCTTTTAATACTAACCAGGACTAGCGTGTATTCTTTTAATACTAACCAAGACTGGCGTGTATCCTTTTAATACTAACCAAACCTAGCGTGTGTCTCTTTAATACTAACCAAACCTGGTGTGTGTCTCTTTTATACTAACCAAGACTAGCGGTGTGTCTCTTTAATACTAACCAAACCTAGCGTGTGTCTCTTTAATACTAACCAAACCTGGCGTGTGTCCTTTTAATACTAACCAGGACTAGCGTGTGTTCTTTTAATACTAACCAAGACTAGCGTGTATCCTTTTAATATTAACCTAGACTAGCGTTTATTCTTTTAATACTAACCAAGACTAGCGTGTATCTTTTAATACTAACCAGGACTAGCGTGTATTCTTTTAATACTAACCAAGACTGGCGTGTATCCTTTTAATACTAACCAACCTAGCGTGTGTCTCTTTAATACTAACCAAACCTGGCGTGTGTCTCTTTAATACTAACCAAGACTAGCGTGTATCCTTTTAATATTAACCAAGACTAGCGTGTATCCTTTTAATACTAACCAAACCTGGCGTGTTTCCTTTTAATACTAACCAAGACTAGCGTGTATCCTTTTAATACTAACCAAGACTAGCGTGTGTCTCTTTAATACTAACCAAACCTAGCGTGTGTCTCTTTAATACTAACCAAACCTGGCGTGTGCCTCTTTAATACTAACAAAGACTAGCGTGTATCCTTTTAATACTAACAAGACTAGCGTGTATCTTTTATACTAACCAAGACTAGCGTGTATCCTTTTAATACTATCCAAACCTGGCGTGTATCCTTAATACTACCAAGACTAGCGTGTATCCTTTTAATACTAACCAAGACTAGCGTGTATCTCTTTAATACTAACCAAACCTAGCGTGTGTCTCTTAATACTAAACCAAACATGGCGTGTGTCCTTTTAATACTAACCAGGACTAGCGTGTATTCTTTAATACTAAGCAAGACTAGCGTGTATCCTTTTAATATTAACCAAGACTAGCGTGTATCCTTTTAATACTAACCAAGACTAGCGTGTATCTTTTAATACTAACCAGGACTAGCGTGTATTCTTTTAATACTACCAAGACTGGCGTGTATCCTTTAATACTAACCAAACCTAGCGTGTGTCTCTTTAATACTAACCAAACCTGGTGTGTGTCTCTTTAATACTAACCAAGACTAGCGTGTGTCTCTTTAATACTAACCAAATCTAGCGTGTGTCTCTTTAATACTAACCAAACTGGCGTGTGTCCTTTTAATAATATCCAGGACTAGCATGTATCCTTTTAATACTAACCAAGACTAGCTTGTGTCTCTTTAATACTAACCAAACCTAGAGTGTGTCTCTTTAATACTAACCAAACCTGGCGTGTGCCTCTTTAATACTAACAAAGACTAGGCGTGTTTCCTTTTAATACTAACCAAGACTAGCGTGTATCCTTTTTATACTAACCAAGACTAGCGTGTATCCTTTTAATACTATCCAAACCTGCGTGTATCATTTTAATACTAACCAAGACTAGCGTGTATCCTTTTAATTCTAACAAACCTTGCGTGTATCCTTTTAATACTAACCAAGATTACCGTGTATCCTTTTAATACTAACCAAACCTGGCGTGTGCCTCTTTAATACTAACAAAGACTAGCGTGTATCCTTTTAATACTAACCAAGACTAGCGTGTATCCTTTTTATACTAACCAAGACTAGCGTGTATCCTTTTAATACTATCCAAGCCTGGCGTGTATCCTTTTAATACTGACCAAACCTGGCGTGTATCCTTTTAATACTAACCAAGACTAGCGTGTATCCTTTTAATACTAACCAAGACTAGCGTGTATCCTTTTAATACTAACCAAGACTAGCGTGTAGCCTTTTAATACTAACCAAGAATAGCGTGTACCATTTTAATACTAACCAAGACTAGCGTGTATCCGTTTAATACTAACCAAACCTGGCGTGTATCCTTTTAATACTAACCAAACCTGGCGTGTATCCTTTTAATACTAACCAAGACTAGCGTGTATCCTTTTAATACTAACCAAGACTACCGTGTATCCTTTTAATACTAACCAAACCTGGCGTGTATCCTTTTAATACTAACCAAACCTGGCGTGTATCCCTTTAATACTAACCAAACCTGGCGTCTATCCTTTTAATACTAAACAAGACTAGCGTGTATCCTTTTAATACTAACTAAACCTGGCGTGGGTCCCTTTAATATTAACCAAGACTAGCGTGTATCCTTTTAATACTAACCAAGATTAGCGTGTATACTTTTAATAGTAACCCAATCTGGCGTGTATCATTTTAATACTAACCAAACCTGACGTGTATCCTTTTAATACTACCCAGGACTAGCGTGTATTCTTTTAATACTAACCAAGACTGGCGTGTATCCTTTTAATACTAACCAAGACTAGCGTGTATCCTTTTAATACTAACCAGGACTAGCGTGTATTCTTTTAATACTAACCAAGACTGGCGTGTATCCTTTTAATACTAACCAAACCTAGCGTGTGTCTCTTTAATACTAACCAAACCTGGTGTGTGTCTCTTTAATACTAACCAAGACTGGCGTGTATCCTTTTAATACTAACCAAGACTAGCGTGTGTCTCTTTAATACTAACCAAACCTGGCGTGTGTCTCTTTAATACTAACCAAGACTAGCGTGTATCCTTTTAATATTAACCAAGACTAGCGTGTATCCTTTTAATACTAACCAAGACTAGCGTGTATCCTTTTAATACTAACCAGGACTAGCGTGTATTCGTTTAATACTAAACAAGACTGGCGTGTATCCTTTTAATACTAACCAAACCTAGCGTGTGTCTCTTTAATACTAACCAAACCTGGTGTGTGTCTCTCCAATACTAACCAAGACTGGCGTGTATCCTTTTAATACTAACCAAACCTAGCGTGTGTCTCTTTATTACTAACCAAACCTGGCGTGTGTCTCCTTAATACTAACCAAGACTAGCGTGTATCCTTTTAATATTAACCAAGACTAGCGTGTATCCTTTTAATACTAACCACACCTGGCGTGAATCCTTTTAATACTAACCAAGACTAGCGTGTATCCTTTTAATACTAACCAAGACTAGCGTGTGTCTCTTTAATACTAACCAAACCTAGCGTGTGTCTCTTTAATATTAACCAAACCTGGCGTGTGCCTCTTTAATACTAACAACGACTAGCGTGTATCCTTTTAATACTAACCAAGACTAGCGTGTATCCTTTTTATACTAACCAAGACTAGCGTGTATCCTTTTAATACTAAACAAACCTGGCGTGTATCCTTTTAATACTAACCAAGACTAGCGTGTATCCTTTTAATACTAACCAAGACTAGCGTGTGTCTCTTTAATACTAACCAAACCTAGCGTGTGACTCTTTAATACTAACCAAACCTGGCGTGTGTCCTTTTAATACTAACCAGGACTAGCGTGTATTCTTTTAATACAAACCAAGACTAGCGTGTATCCTTTTAATATTAACCAAGACTAGCGTGTATCCTTTTAATACTAACCAAGACTAGCGTGTATCCTTTTAATACTAACCAGGACTAGCGTGTATTCTTTTAATACTAACCAAGACTGGCGTGTATCCTTTTATAACTAACCAAACCTAGCGTGTATCTCTTTAATACTAACCAAACATGGTGTGTGTCTCTTTAATACTAACCAAGACTAGCGTGTGTCTTTTTAATACTAACCAAACCTAGCGTGTGTCTGTTTAATACTAACCAAACCTGGCGTGTTTTCTTTTAATACTAACCAGGACTAGCGTGTATTCTTTTAATACTAACCAAGACTAGCGTGTATCCTTTTAATATTAACCAAGACTAGCGTGTATCCTTTTAATACTAACCAAGACTAGCGTGTATCCTTTTAATACTAACCAGGACTAGCGTGTATTCTTTTAATACTAACCAAGACTGGCGTGTATCCTTTTAATACTAACCAAACCTAGCGTGTGTCTCTTTAATACTAACCAAACCTGGCGTGTGTCTCTTTAATACTAACCAAGACTAGCGTGTATCCTTTTAATATTAACCAAGACTAGCGTGTATCCTTTTAATACTAACCAAACCTGGCGTGTATCCTTTTAATACTAACCAAGACTAGCGTGTATCCTTTTAATACTAACCAAGACTAGCGTGTGTCTCTTTAATACTAACCAAACCTAGCGTTTGTCTCTTTAATACTAACCAAACCTGGCGTGAGCCTCTTTAATACTAACAAAGACTAGCGTGTATCCTTTTAATACTAACCAAGACTAGCGTGTATCCTTTTTATACTAACCAAGACTAGCGTGTATCCTTTTAATGCTAACCAAACCTGGCGTGTATCATTTTAATACTAACCAAACCTGGCGTGTGTCTCTTTAATACTAACCAAACCTGGCGTGTATCCTTTTTATACTAACCAAGACTAGCGTGTATCCTTTTTATACTAACTAAGACTAGCGTGTATCCTTTTAATACTAACCAAGACTAGCGTGTATCCTTTTAATACTATCCAAACCTGGCGTGTATCCTTTAAATACTAACCAAGACTAGCGTGTATCCTTTTAATTCTAACCAAACCTGGCGTGTATCCTTTTAATACTAACCAAGACTACCGTGTATCCTTTTAATACTAACCAAACCTGGCGTGTATCCTTTTAATACTAACCAAGACTAGCGTGTATCCTTTTAATACTAACCAAGACTAGCGTGTATCCTTTTAATACTAACCAAGACTAGCGTGTATCCCTTTAATACTAACCAAACCTGGCGTGTATCCTTTTAATACTAAACAAGACTAGCGTGTATCCTTTTAATACTAACTAAACCTGGCGTGGGTCCCTTTAATATTAACCAAGACTAGCGTGTATCCTTTTAATACTAACCAAGATTAGCGTGTATACTTTTAATAGTAACCCAACCTTTCGTGTATCATTTTAATACTAACCAAACCTGACGTGTATCCTTTTAATACTAACCAGGACTAGCGTGTATTCTTTTAATACTAACCAAGACTGGCGTGTATCCTTTTAATACTAACCAAGACTAGCGTGTATCCTTTTAATACTAACCAGGACTAGCGTGTATTATTTTAATACTAACCAAGACTGGCGTGTATCCTTTTAATACTAACCAAGACTAGCGTGTGTCTCTTTAATACTAACCAAACCTGGCGTGTGTCTCTTTAATACTAACCAAGACTAGCGTGTATCCTTTTAATATTAACCAAGACTAGCGTGTATCCTTTTAATACTAACCAAGACTAGCGTGTATCCTTTTAATACTAACCAGGACTAGCGTGTATTCTTTTAATACTAAACAAGACTGGCGTGTATCCTTTTAATACTAACCAAACCTAGCGTGTGTCTCTTTAATACTAACCAAACCTGGTGTGTGTCTCTTTATTACTAACCAAGACTGGCGTGTATCCTTTTAATACTAACCAAACCTAGCGTGTGTCTCTTTATTACTAACCAAACCTGGCGTGTGTCTCCTTAATACTAACCAAGACTAGCGTGTATCCTTTTAATATTAACCAAGACTACCGTGTATCCTTTTAATACTAACCAAACCTGGCGTGAATCCTTTTAATACTAACCCAGACTAGCGTGTATCCTTTTAATACTAACCAAGACTAGCGTGTGTCTCTTTAATACTAACCAAACCTGGCGTGTGTCTCTTTAATATTAACTAAACCTGGCGTGTGCCTCTTTAATACTAACAAAGACTAGCGTGTATCCTTTTAATACTAACCAAGACTAGCGTGTATCCTTTTTATACTAACCAAGACTAGCGTGTATCCTTTTAATACTAAACAAACCTGGCGTGTATCCTTTTAATACTAACCAAGACTAGCGTGTATCCTTTTAATACTAACCAAGACTAGCGTGTGTCTCTTTAATACTAACCAAACCTAGGGTGTGACTCTTTAATACTAACTAAACCTGGCGTGTGTCCTTTTAATACTAACCAGGACTAGCGTGTATTCTTTTAATACTAACCAAGACTAGCGTGTATCCTTTTAATATTAACCAAGACTAGCGTGTATCCTTTTAATACTAACCAAGACTAGCGTGTATCCTTTTAATACTAACCAGGACTAGCGTGTATTCTTTTAATACTAACCAAGACTGGCGTGTATCCTTTTAATACTAACCAAACCTAGCGTGTATCTCTTTAATACTAACCAAACCTGGTGTGTGTCTCTTTAATACTAACCAAGACTAGCGTGTGTCTCTTTAATACTAACCAAACCTAGCGTGTGTCTGTTTAATACTAACCAAACCTGGCGTGTTTCCTTTTAATACTAACCAGGACTAGCGTGTATTCTTTTAATACTAACCAAGACTAGCGTGTATCCTTTTAATACTAACCAAGACTAGCGTGTATCCTTTTAATACTAACCAAGACTAGCGTGTATCCTTTTAATACTAACCAGGACTAGCGTGTATTCTTTTAATACTAACCAAGACTGGCGTGTATCCTTTTAATACTAACCAAACCTAGCGTGTGTCTCTTTAATACTAACCAAACCTGGCGTGTGTCTCTTTAATACTAACCAAGACTAGCGTGTATCCTTTTAATATTAACCAAGACTAGCGTGTATCCTTTTAATACTAACCAAACCTGGCGTGTATCCTTTTAATACTAACCAAGACTAGCGTGTATCCTTTTAATACTAACCAAGACTAGCGTGTGTCTCTTTAATACTAACCAAACCTAGCGTTTGTCTCTTTAATACTAACCAAACCTGGCGTGAGCCTCTTTAATACTAACAAAGACTAGCGTGTATCCTTTTAATACTAACCAAGACTAGCGTGTATCCTTTTTATACTAACCAAGACTAGCGTGTATCCTTTTAATGCTAACCAAACCTGGCGTGTATCATTTTAATACTAACCAAACCTTGCGTGTGTCTCTTTAATACTAACCAAACCTGGCGTGTATCCTTTTTATACTAACCAAGACTAGCGTGTATCCTTTTTATACTAACCAAGACTAGCGTGTATCCTTTTAATACTATCCAAACCTGGCGTGTATCCTTTAAATACTAACCAAGACTAGCGTGTATCCTTTTAATTCTAACCAAACCTGGCGTGTATCCTTTTAATACTAACCAAGACTACCGTGTATCCTTTTAATACTAACCAAACCTGGCGTGTATCCTTTTAATACTAACCAAGACTAGCGTGTATCCTTTTAATACTAACCAAGACTAGCGTGTATCCTTTTAATACTAACCAAGACTAGCGTTATCCTTTTAATACTAACCAAGACTAGCGTGTATCCTTTTAATACTAATCAAGACTAGCGTGTATCTCTTTAATACTAACCAAACCTGGCGTGTGCCTCTTTAATACTAACAAAGACTAGCGTGTATCCTTTTAATACTAACCAAGACTAGCGTGTATCCTTTTTATACTAACCAAGACTACCGTGTATCCTTTTAATACTATCCTAACCTGGCGTGTATCATTTTAATACTAACCAAGACTAGCGTGTATCCTTTTAATACTAACCAAACCTGGCGTGTATCCTTTTAATACTGACCAAGACTAGCGTGTATCCTTTTAATTCTAACCAAACCTGGCGTGTATCCTTTTAATACTAACCAAGACTACCGTGTATCCTTTCAATACTAACCAAACCTGGCGTGTGCCTCTTTAATACTAACAAAGACTAGCGTGTATCCTTTTAATACTAACCAAGACTAGCGTGTATCCTTTTTATACTAACCAAGACTAGCGTGTATCCTTTTAATACTATCCAAACCTGGCGTGTATCCTTTTAATACTAACCAAGACTAGCGTGTATCCTTTTAATTCTAACCAAACCTGGCGTGTATCATTTTAATACTAACGAAACCTGGCGTGTGTCTCTTTAATACTAACCAATCCTGGCGTGTATCCTTTTTATACTAACCAAGACTAGCGTGTATCCTTTTAATACTATCCAAACCTGGCGTGTATCCTTTTAATACTAACCAAGACTAGCGTGTATCCTTTTAATTCTAACCAAACCTGGCGTGTATCCTTTTAATACTAACCAAGACTACCGTGTATCCTTTTAATACTAACCAAACCTGGCGTGTATCCTTTTAATACTAACCAAGACTAGCGTATATCATTTTAATACTAACCAAGACTAGCGTGTATCCTTTTAATACTAACCAAGACTAGCGTGTATCCTTTTAATACTAACCAAGACTAGCGTGTATCCTTTTAATACTAATCAAGACTAGCGTGTATCTCTTTAATACTAACCAAACCTGGCGTGTGCCTCTTTAATACTAACAAAGACTAGCGTGTATCCTTTCAATACTAACCAAGACTAGCGTGTATCCTTTTTATACTAACCAAGACTAGCGTGTATCCTTTTAATACTATCCAAACCTGGCGTGTATCCTTTTAATACTAACCAAACCTGGCGTGTATCCTTTAATACTAACCAAACCTGGCGTGTATCCTTTTAATACTAACCAAACCTGGCGTGTATCCTTTTAATACTAACCAAGACTAGCGTGTATCCTTTTAATACTATCCAAACCTGGCGTGTATCCTTTTAATACTAACCAAACCTGTCGTGTATCCTTTTAATACTAACCAAGACTAGCATGTATCCTTTTTATACTAACCAAGACTAGCGTGTATCCTTTTAATACTATCCAAACCTGGCGTGTATCCTTTTAATACTAACCAAGACTAGCGTGTATCCTTTTAATTCTAACCAAACCTGGCGTGTATCCTTTTAATACTAACCAAACCTGGCGTGTATCCTTTTAATACTAACCAAACCTGGCATGTGTCTCTTTAATACTAACCAAACCTGGCGTGTGTCTCTTTAATACTAACCAAGACTGGCCTGGGTCCCTTTAATACTAAGTTATTTACAGATCACGTGGATCAATACAGACTGAACAGTCTGACAGAGGAACTAGATAATGACTGCTGTTGTCCTTACCTGGCGCAGTGCATGGATTTTCATGTAATCATACATTTCTTTATCATTTCTTTTTATAGAAAAGAGAAGGTTTCGTGATTTTAAGCCTTTTCATTCATTTAAAATCAATGTAAATTAAGTTTAACCAATACTACCAAGGTTAACATGTAATTCGAATTTAAGTGGCGTCGTTTTATACATGGGTGGGGTCTTATTAAGGAGCACATTCATTAATCTGGCCCTTATGATCAGATTATTGCACCCGCCCCACACTCCGCCCCCACCTCTTCCCACTTGGTCACCTTTCCACTCCGCATGCTACAAACCGGTCCACACACGGCCCCATTTGCACAATTGGCCCCCTCCTCCCTCCCCGGTGACCTACCCCATCCCACCACCCCACTTTCAGATTATTGTTTAAAGCAATACTATATAATTTATTTATAAAGCTGCAGTTATTAAAGGCTTCTTTAAATATAATAAACAAGTAATACATAATAAAAAAGTAATAAATAATAAAAAAGTAATACATAATAAACAAGTAATATAAAAATAATTATATATCAATATATATATCTAGTTAATTATTAAAATGTTACCATATGTAGTATATAAGTGGGGTGCGTGGTCCAGAGGAGTGCGTGGTCCAATGGTAGAGCGCCGAACTTCAGATCGAAAGCTCATGGGTTCGATCCTCGCCGCGGCTACGTTATTTATCCTTGAGCAAGATAATTAATCCACATTGCTTAGTACTGGGCACCGAGAGTGATTAATCTAAGCTGCAAGAATTTGTTTCGTAATCGATGTAAAAATAAATATGTTTAAACTAAACCATATATGCTGAAAACAGTCGTGATCTACAAATTAAAGAAACTAAGTATATTTCAAAATACTACACAATCATACGATTTTCAGGTCGTACGTTATATACAATAACCACGTGTCTGTGAGTCAAAGCTATTAATGATTCATAAGGTTCACCGACTATAGAAGCTAACAATATGTCTTCGATTTATCGATACCGTTTTTAAGACGTTAGCCGTCATCATTAGAGTTCTCTGCATTCTATACTTACATGCGTTATATCTTATCCATCTACATGTATGTGTTAAGATGACATTGAACGAAAAAGTCGCATTCATATTTGTTTTTTTGTTTTCAAAAAAGGCGGATGTTCTATACTTAAGACATACACGTCAGATAGAAGATAATGCACAAAACGTCAGACTATGAATTATGATCGCTTCTAACATTTTCTTCCTGTATTATATGCTAGTGGTATAAAACATAACGTGTGACACAACTGAAGGTGACTGAGTTTGGATTAATATCGGATAACACGAGTGTATAGGTTTAGAAAAAGGAGTAATTATTTAGTATAAAACTGTACTGTATTATCAATCTGCAGCTTACCTAGATACCTGTCACACTGTACAGGTTACTGTCACACTGTACAGGTTATAGTGCATGACGAACAGGGATGCAACCATGAATACTATAGCTTCGGTGACTGTTAAAGACACATTTTACGTGTAAGTATAAAACACTTTTATCGATAAAATAATCCAGAATTAAAAAAATAACGTTAACAGTCATTTAATGCCCTTTTAATGGGTTTAAACCGATTTTACTGCTGCCTTTGGTCATTGACTCATTGTTATACATGCATAGGTAGATACTTGACTCATTGTTATACATGCATAGGTAGATACTTGACTCATTGTTATACATGCATAGGTAGATACTTGACTCATTGTTATACATGCATAGGTAGATACTGGAAATTTGGATTTTGTTGTAAATACAAATACACGTTTTTTATTAGTCTGTTTATACACGATCTTTTTAATCATGTATTATAACTATATCTCTTAACAGCATGTGTTGAAAATGACGTAAAACGCCATACAAACAAACAAACATCACAAATAAATTGTGCAAAACGTGTATATTGTTTAAATTATTATTTTATCGGAACGTTACGGAAACAACACGAGTTCCAGTTTGTGATTCGTCCCACGGTGTTTCGACTAAAAAATAAAATAATTTGACAATAAAGTCAGCTTTCACAAAATTGCTATATACGTTTACAAATTGTCTCGATATAATGACATGATTAGATTTTAGCTTATAGTTAAAATATCACGATATTCGATGCAAGAATACGTATATGTCTCGTATAATGTAGCCTCAAGTTGTGTCGCTAATGCGTGACCATGTATATGAATTACGCTGACCTCAACTCAAAACTTCACCACGGGATAGCTGTATACATGTATATGTTTACACCATCCATCATTTAGTAGACTAAATAATAGTGTACTAAACATACAGGATGTACACCATCATCTGTTATGTCATTATGTTATGAGGATAAGTCACTAATGATGAGTTATAAATGAGACAATCATATGATATTGGACAGAACAGCAGGTAGGCTTGCTTTCTTATTTATTATCAAATTTTGCTTATTATATACGTATCGCGGTACATTCTAAATTGAATTGAATTGAACTGGCTTTAAAGGCGCAACAACACATGAAAGGTTATATGGCGCCTAACAGGAATGAACGTGCCAGGCTCATCCTTCATTTACATCAAGACACAATTTGAACAATGGGTCTAGAACCTTTTTACCAGCAGAACTGCAGAGTTGCTGCAAATTGTGTAGTAGACACTCCATTTACGATGGAGCCACGTTTCCCGTTTCCACGTTTGCATATGCGATGCCATGATAAAGACCTTGAATGAGCATGATAAAAATGACAAAAAGAATATGAATGGAGTTTGGGGGGGGGGACGGCGGGGGGGGGGGGGGGGGGGAGGGGGGTGGTATAAACGTATCTCGGTACATTCTAAATTGAATTGAATTGAACTGGCTTTTAAGGCGCACCAACACATGAAAGGTTATATGGCCCTAACAGGAATGAACGTGCCAGGCTCATCCTCCATTTACATCAAGATACAATTTGAAGAATGGGTCTAGAACCTTTTCACCAGCAGAACTGCAGAGTTGCTGCAAATTCTATAGTAGACACTCCATTTACGATGGAGCCACGTTTTCCGTTTCCACGTTTGCATATGCCGTGCCATGATAAAGACCTTGAATGAGCATGATAAAATGACAAAATGAATATGAATGGAGTTTTGGGTTTTTCGTTTGAATTAACACGATATTTCATTTTCAAGCCTTTTATTTCATATCCTCTTATCAATGTTGTGTTGTACGTTAGACTCTCTAAACGAAAATAACACTGACTATACCAGGAAGACATCCCGCCACGTGCAGACGGGAAGTACTTCATTGACCTTACCGTCCCAAGTTGAACTGAATTGAAATGAATGTTGTTTAACGGCTCATCAACACAGTGTAGGTTATTTAGAGCCGCCCCAGAGAGAGGCGAAGGATACATAGGAATCCGGGAACCTGCCCTACTCAAGTTGATAAAAAAATACGAATCATAAACAACTAGAAATGTGTCCGTAGGATACGGATATCCCCACTATGGTCATTATGCCATAGCCTATTGATAATGAACATAAACACTTATAAACTTTTTAATAGAAAAACTGAAATGTTGACTGTCGGTGAAATGGTAATGTGTACAAAAGTGGAGTTATGGATGAGCGCTCGTTTTTATGTCCCTATTTTGACTAAGTCAATGAAATAACTCTGTGTTCTTGGTAAAAAACAAAACAAACTCTGGTAAAGCGATTGGTGACTGTGGGGTTAAATAGTTATGGAGGATCGCGCGACACAATTTTTCAGACCCCTATTTTGAATAAGTCAAGGGCCATATCTATGTGGTTATTGGTCTGAAAAAAAAAAAGTCAACATTCCTGTATAGTTTCGCGACCGTGGGTTAAATAGTAATGGTGGAGGGGCGTGACACAAGTTTTTCAGCCCTTTTTTGACTAAGTCAAGGGCCACAACTCTGTGCTTCTTGGTCCGAAATAAAAATGAAAACCCAGGTGCGCATCTTCACTTGCTGGTCAACGTAAGTTTGGCAACCGTGGGTTAAATATATATGGAGGAGGTTAGCGACACTAGTTTTTGGACGAACGGACGACGAACGTACGGACGGACGGACAAGTGCAAATCTATATGCCCGCACCCCCAAGTGGAGGCATACAAACACTAACTTGGTTCGACCATATGGCACGACCAATCTACTGTACATTGTAATACACTTCCTGGTCTTAATACCGTGCACTTAAGGAGGTGCTGAGATGAGGTTAGGTGATAAATAAATAACTACCAAATGTTAAAGAGTATCGAATAATGGACTTGATAATACAAAACTTGTTAACTGAACAACCTATATATGGG
>JAWPHD010023810.1:0-21078 GCA_037043455.1 Cyrtodaria siliqua
GGCGGCCCATCTTGAAATTTTTCTAGGATCAACTAGGACCACAAGCGCAACATATCCTGTGAAGTTATCATGAACATCCGTCAAGTGTTTCAGAGGAGTAGTCGCTACAAGTTTTTACTATATAACTCTATGTAACCAAAGATCGGATCCAGCTGGCAGCCGATGTTAAACGTTGAACTCAACGATTTATGACTAGGATCAACATCATGTTAATGCTTGATCATTGTTAGAAATAAGTCCCATATCAATATCACTTATAGTTTTCAAGAAGTAGTCGCATACAAACTTATTTTTTTAAAAATCTATTATTAGACTGTGACGGCCATCTCTTGAATTTCCGGTCCGACCTGAATTTTTTTCTAAGGATCAATAGACATCAAGAGCAACATTCCTGTAAAGTTTCATGACAATCCGCCAAGTAGTGTTCAGAGGAAAGGAGGTCGCGTACAAGATTTTACTATTATAACTCTATGTAAACAAAGATGATGGCCACTGGCAGCCAGGTGTTACGTTGAATCATAACGATTTTTTGACTAGGATCAACATCATGTCATGCTGATCATTTTAGAAAAAGTCCCATATCAATATCACTTATAGTGTTTCAAGAAGAAGTCGCTACAAACTTGTATTTTAAAACTCTATTTTAGCTTTGGCGGCCATCTTGGATTTCACATCAACATGAATTTTTGCTAGATCAACTAGACTTTATGGGCAACATTTCTGTAAAGTTTCATGAATATCCATCCAGTAGTTTCAGCTGTGAAAGTCGCTACAAATAAAAGTTTACGGAGCAGACGGACGACGGACGCCGCACCACGGCATAAGCTCTGCTGATCTCTGATCAGTAGAGCTAAAAAACGGACAGAATATGAGGCCCAATATAGTGCATTTGCACCATTTATATGAAACTGAAGTCGTATTTGAATTTGGACAGACATTCTTAGTTCTTCCAGATCCCCTTCGTTCCCCTTTAAATATAACGTTATTTTATCATGTAAAAATCAGGACGTCATTTCTAATATAAGAGAATTCACGGAAAGTTATTCAACATCTAAACCGTGTATCAATAAATGCAGAATTATATTAATAAACATTGATGGTCTCAGTGTGTCGTTTGGTTTACAGGCCGGTGCAAGCCATTCATGAATATAACACGTGTTCGGTCTGGTAAGATTTTTTTTCATCTGTATACAACTGCTTTTCCCCTATCAATCCCCGTCTTAATCTTTTATGAAATGGTCTGTAATTTACATAACAGGGCATGTGTGTGGTTTTGCCCTTAAAACACAATGATTTTATTGCACTACAAACCACTTCAACACTGCTATTCAAACTATGTTTGGACCCTTAATATTAAGTGCTCTTATCATATGTTTGCGAATAAACGTACTAAAAGATTCCATACATTGCAGCCCGATTTATGTTCATATAGACGACCACGGTTGTAAAAATGTTTGCAAGATGGACGTTATCCCGGAATAGGGTACCGGTCATTTGCCTTTACTGCGTGATAGGGACCGGTCAATTGCACTTACTCGGGATAGGGACCTGTCCACTCAATGTCTATACCTCTGGGAAAGTCCAAAAAACCACAGTTAGTCCATTGTTACTGGGAAAGTCCAAAAACCACAGTTAGTCCATTGTTATTACCTTTGGTATATCCCGAGTTGACGTTAGTCCGGGATAGGTACCAATCATTTGCCTTTAATTCGGAATTAGGACCAGTCCATTGCCTCTAATCCAACCGCCCCAAACCCCATTGGAATAGGTATTGTACACTGCCATTACCCTTGAAATTGCAGTTACCCCGGCATAGGGACTGTCCTTTACCCCGGTACAGGGACCGGTCACTTGCTGTTACACTTGGATAGGGACAAATCCAATGACGTTAGTCCGGAAAGGGGACGTTACTCATACATGCTATCAGCATGCCATTAATTGATCATTTGCACTAAAGTTCATAGAAAGTTGACTGTCCTGTATGGCCCTAACGTAACCCCGGCATGTCTGTGCCAACGAACAAAATGTTTACATAGTATTAACCTGTCTGTAATCTCACACTCGTTGCCTCTTTAATAAAGTTGGTAGACATAAATAAATTATCAAGTGCGCTATAAATAATGATGCCATAAAATTCAACTGAAGTGCAAACTAACGACCTCGTCAAAAATAATAATAATTGAAAAATAGGCGTATCATATGTTAAAGAAAGTAGTTCGTGTTTTTTTCTTCTTCAACGTTCCGTTCCTTCTATACCTAATTATTTGCTTGAAATATTCTGTGTCACTTCAACCACTTATAACCATGAAACTATAGCATGCGTGTAGTAACATGAAATGAATGACACATCCGTCGACCTCCCCACCAAGCTAATATCCTTAATGTTCAGATAAGTGATATTAGTTAATGAAAAAGGATACTGATTAAAGAGAGCAGACGACTGCAAACTCGTTTTCAAATCCAATATACGTATCCACAGGGGGTAAGCCGAGTATAACATGAGATATGTAAAATTAGATTGGGTGATAGTATATATTCAAGCATAATATGTAACTAGAATCGACAACGAGTTACAAAGTAACAAGAGATGTGTATGCAACGACAAATAAACAGAACATGTCTTCAAAAAAGTGGACCTCTCTTCAAATAAGTTAACTGCTCTGTGAAATGTTGTTAGCAACAAAAATTATATGGACTCCCTAGGGTTGCATTTTTAAACCTTTCTTTAAATCATTACGACGCGCATTAAATAAGTATGACTAGCAATTATTTAATTAAAGATATGTACAATCCCTCGAACCCCCACCCCACCTCCACTACATCTACACACACAAGTGTAAACAGTGGCTACCTAAACTGTTATCACACAATCCCGTGACTACTCTAAATCATACCCCTTTTTATTAACTATACTGTGTTCATATTTCGCACACTCCTTTGACTACCCTAAACTATTCCCGCCTTTTATTCCTATACTGAGTTCATATTTCACACACCCCTTTGACTACCAATCGTACAATTGGGCGTTTCCGAACATATGCGTCAGAATAAGTGAAACTTTGAATTATCAACTTTAATATCTTATCTTTAATCGTGGGAACACATGCCTACACAACAATTTGACAACATTAACAAATAATGCTGAGTGAAGGATCTACAAATACAAATATGTTACAAGTCTTCGTAATGTGACAAAATGTATAGAGGCCTTTCACATTAAAGTTAATTGCGTATTGATGACGCGGAGTAATACATCACCAGGAGACCGTTATTATAATAGCAACAGAACTACATTATGGAATGTTGTAACCAAAGAAAGTCCTGTTCATAAAAAGCATATTTGAAACTAATTAAAAAGCAGAAAATGGAACAGAAAACGTTAATACTACTTCCGATACAAATTCGACCACAATGTAACACAAAACTGTTGTAGATCTTACGAATGATTGCAGTTATTTTCCGTATCAACACTATTATACTAAAGATGTCGCAACTATAACTTTGACTTCCTCAATTTTGAACTGAAGTCATTTAAAATCCGTTTACTTCTCTCACAAAATTCTTCTCTCAGCAAATTCTACTTAAAACACCGACTCGACGGCATTCATTGAGTGGCTAACAGTGTGTCCATTATGATGACATTATATATGTACTTAACGTTATTGTAACGACTACTTTATTGTTATGATTTAAGTGAAACTGGACGCCAGTTAAAGGAGAGAGAACATTAATAGCGCTAATGAGTGGGACAACCAACGGCTCATATTTGTGCAACTACAAATGAAACATTGTCGATATATACTCATTTGATGCAGTTTTTTATATGATACAAACTGCATGTACTAAACACTGTTGATGTTGAAGAAAGTAAATGTATTGTAATGTTGTTACTAGTGAAATTGTTATTTCCATTAGGTAAATGTAACATGTTGGTAAATATGCCGCACGTCACAGAACACAGCCAACCAAAAAACACTGGGGGTTAAAAGGCTGCTGGTAGTTAAAAGGCTGCTGGTAGTTAAAAGGCCGCTGTGAGTTAAAATGCCGCTGGGAGTTAAAAGGCCGTTGGGGGTCAAAAAGCCGCTGGGGGTTAAAAGGCCGCTGGGAGTCAAAAGGCTGATGGGGGTTTAAAGGCCGCTGGGAGTCAAAAGGCTGCTGGGAGTTAAAAGGCAGCTGGGGGTTAAAAGGCTGCTGGTAGTTAAAAGGCCGCTGGGGGTTAAAAGGCTGCTGGTACTTAAAAGACTGCTGGGAGTTAAAAGGCCGCTGGGGTTAAAAAGCTGCTGGGAGTTAAAAGGCCGCTGGGGGTTAAAAGGCTGCTGGGAGTCAAAAGGCTGCTGGGAGTCAAAAGGCCGCGGGGAGTCAAAAGGCTGCTGGGAGTCAAAAGGCCGCTGGGGGTTAAAAGGCTGCTGGGAGTTAACAGGCCGCTGGGGGTTAAAAGGCTGCTGGTAGTTAAATGACCGCCGGAGTCAAAAGGCTGCTGGGAGTTAAAAGGCCGCTGGGGGTTAAAAGGCTGCTGGGAGTTAAAAGGCCGCTGGGGGTTAAAAGGCTGCTGGGAGTCCAAAGGCCGCTGGGAGTCAAAAGGCTGCTGGGAGTCAAAAGGCCGCCGCTGGGAGTCAAAAGGCCGCTGGGAGTCAAAAGGCTGCTGGGAGTCGAAAGGCCGCTGGGAGTCAAAAGGCTGCTGAGAGTAAAAAGGCTGCTATCTTCATGTTGTTGTTTTATAATAAATTATTCTATTTTCGTATACATATCTAATATCGATTAAACGCCTGAGTGGCAACAGGCAGACATACTGTAATGGCTTCACAACATGCTTATATAGGTGTGACACCACCAATAACTTTCCCCATTGCCACCAATGTTAAAATGTCACATGCTGCAACTTCAACTCAAGTATGGATAATGCAGCGGTGTAATTTTCTTATCGGAAAAAAAAAGATTCCCACTTGAAATCAACAGAAAAGGTGGGGCCACAAGACGTGTATAAAGAAAGTTTTTGTCTGTTTAATGAACAGGTCAATGGTACAGCTGTTTTCATTGATAGTTGCTCACAAAGTGTATGAATAAATTTCGAAATTTGGAAGACGTTAATCAATTATCCATTAAACTCTGTGAATACACTTCTTAAACATATAACACAACATAAAAAGAGGGATTACTTGTTATAACAGCATGGGCGTAGTACTTTTTGAGCGCTAACCTTTTTTTCTTCAAATTATTGGGTGGGTGGAGGGGGGGAGGGCTTCAAAGCATATTCTGCCCTCACCCTCCCCCCCCCTCCCCACCCCCACTCTGAACATTGGGGTGGGGGCTGGCACACACACACACCCGGCTCCTACGCCTATGAACAGGAACTACATTCGTTTATATGCAATTGGTGTCGGTAAACCAGTTATGTGTCATTTCAATAGAGCTTGTATACACAACATCGTTTACAAACATGGTGAATGCAACACATGGTTGATTTTAATGTGAATTACAGTAGTGTTGTGTAAATCAATGCTTGAGTAGCTATCCCACATTCCTTACACAGATGAAATCTTTATATTCTGGCCTGATCAAATGTCGTAGTCACTGAACCGAAATATCAAGTGTAATGTATAAGAAAGTGCTTTTTATTTCTTTAATTTGGCGCGAAATTTCATGCGTAACAGAGGACTGTTTGGCTGAGCTATTTATGCAGAGGCGCTGTTCCAATGTATATGAGGATTTGGTTTTTTGCAGTATATCTTATAATAGTAATGTACAGTAGACATATTTTCTAATATTAAAGTAGACAGTGGTTTTGAAATAAAGAGATTTCGTATTAAACATGGGTGCTGACTCATCCCCAACAGACATGCATTGTGTGTGAATCACATATCCGACATAGGACACCATAAACACATGTTGCGTGATGAATTGCCTTGCGAAACTTGACACAAAACGTCATTAATTTTGTTCTAACAATCTAAACAGTACGTGTGTCACACAGATACCATGGTGACACTCCGTAGCTAAGTGTTTCAAATATCCGTTAAAGATGGCCATTGACAACGCTTCAAACACTTGAGCCGATGATCTTTCTTGGACCTACGTTGCCAACAACAATTATTTATCCCCATTCAACGGACATCATAATATAGGAAACAACGAAAGTAGACGATTGGACTATGAAATACTCAGTGATAGTTCAGTGGCATTCTGATAATTAATCTCTCAATTCCCACTATGTATACATCTATTAGATTAGACTTGTACCAAATACTAGTATGTACATACGAGTATTAGACCGGTCTCATTATGTACATATTGGACTATGCCTGTCCCGACTATTACATATTAGACAGGTTACACTGTGTATATATTAGGCTTTTCCTGCCTATGTGCATATTAGACATGTTCCCACTATGTGCATATTAGACATGTTCCCACTATGTGCATATTAGACATGTTCCCACTATGTGCATATTAGACATGTTCCCACTATGTACATATTAGACATGTTCCCACTATGTACATATTAGACATGTTCCCACTATGTGCATATTAGACATGTTCCCACTATGTGCATATTAGACATGTTCCCATTATGTACATATTAGACATGTTCCCACTATGTACATATTAGACTTGTCCCGATATACAAGGCCTATTTCGACAATGTACAAAGCCACCACTATGTGCATACAAAACGTCATTGTTGTCGCCACATGTTGTAAACAATTATTCTGAATAACACGCACGGAAGTCATAATTATATTGTAATAAACGAGACGATGACCTTGCCAGTGGGATACATGTTACTTATCTCATGAATAATATGTATGTAAACACTTTATACACTAGTACGTAAATCAAGCGAGCGTTTTATATAAAACATATACTGGAATAAACATAGAGTGGGGTGATCGAATAGAAAGACACACGGCAGGATATGAAAAAATCAATGAAAACATCCGATCACGCGTTCTATATACTGTTAATTTATTATATACTTGCCAGACAGGAATCCATAATTACCAGTTTGCACATTTTATTATTGTATAAACTATTTTCAGTGCTGCCCTTGACATGTCCATGAGTGTATGTGTCTATGTTACTTGACTACTGACAAACACGAGAAGAGGCAGGGTTTGCTATGTGCAAGCCGTATGTATTGTATGAACTCTGACCAAAGCGTATTGAACTCTTGACACATGAATCCTTGAAACAAGAAGTATTATACAATTTCGATTAAAGTTTTAACATCTGAACACAGTGAGAACCCATTAAGAATACATCATATTACAATACAATACAAAATACAATACAATACAATACAATACAATACAATACAATACAACGTTTATTCAGAAAGCCAATCACATCATAGCGTATTCCACATAATGTACAGACATATAAAGAGTAAAGTTCCAGTAAAATGTAAAGTTACATACTTGGCATATTAATAATAATCGTCGAATACAAGTTATAATTAATTAATTTCATTTCGTAGTTGAAGGGATTTATAATTAATTAATTTCATTTCGTAGTTGAAGGGATTTAAGTATAAAGTTACGTGTTGCTAAACCTTCAATAACAGTTAAGGGATTTAACACAGTTAACACAATAATACATATCATTGAGACATAATGTCTGAGCCAGCTATATTTTCTGTGGTGCGATTGGCCCTTCGTGTCATTGTTTGTAGCAACACACTTTCTACATCGCCTGAATATTGTGCACCAGATCAAGGCGTAGTTCGCTTATTATATAAAAGTAATACTCTTTATATTATTTAAAATCAATGGACGTTGTGGAATATCGACCATAAACTTATAGCAGACTGAGCATCTCACAGTAAACACTGATTACACGAGTCTTTCGTCTAAATACGTGAAATGTGAAACAGAAGTAGATATATATAGTGTATATACAACTGCTATCTTTCCACATGTTCCTCTCACCATCCGTATATCACTCATCACTCCTGTCTACCACAAAATGTCAATTGTTCCCATGGTATGTAACTCATGAGATGGTACAATCTGACAATGGTTCCAACATTTTGGTAACTCTGATATGCGATAATGACATCCAAGGCACAGACTGACAATGGTTCCAACATTTTGGTAACTCTTGAGATGCGATGACACCCAGAGCACAATATGACAATGGTTCCAACATTTTGGTAACTCTGAGATGCGATAATGACACCCAAGGCACAATCTGACAATGGTTCCCATAATTCGTAACTCTAAGATGCGAGAATGACACTCATGGCACAGTCTGAAAATGGTTCCAATATTTTGTAACTCTGAGATGCGATAATGACACCCAAGGAACAATCTAACAATGTAACTCTGAAATGCGATAATGACACACATGGTACAGGTACAATCTGACAAATTCAATGGTTCCAATATTTTGTAACTCTGGGATGCGAGAATGACTCCCATGGCAGTCTCAATCAGACAATACAACTAAACTGCAAGCCAGTGTTCGTCCACCCCTACATATTATATGAATGGAATTCTCATACAGCACACCAGGCTCTTATGAGCTTCTCAATGTGTCCAACGGGTATTCTCGCCATCCTTGTGATATCCGCAGGTTATAGCATACAACAGGACAGCTATGTTTTAACATGTACGTTTCCCTAGTCCCAATTCCCCAAACTAGCATTGTTCGTCGAATGAAGTAGTTCCTCCGAAGCACGTTAACCACCGTAATAACATATTCTCTTGTAAGAGTAGGACAGGGTATCTGGAGCGGCTCGAAATAACCTATACAATGTGTTGATGAGACAATTCTCTTATCCCCGACACAGGGTCAGTAACATGTCTGGTATAAACCCCTGTGCAACCTTTATAAAAGCTAGCAACGTCATTCCGCACTGCCAGACTGAATACCGCCTTTATAAGCTTTATCTGGGATTAACTTTTAACATAAATATTGAATATCGATCTAAGGAAATGGAAACCGTGAGGATAATTATTAATCACTAAATTAATCACAGCATCCGTAAAGAGGAGAAGTTTGAAAGAAAATCAATAGTAAAGGCTTTTTCATCTACTGACAAGTTGGGAATTATAATACTTTGTTTTTTTGTATGGTGCTTTACGTCATTTTCAATACACGTAAGGTTATATATGAAGGTCGATTTTTTGTGGTGGAAGCAGATCATCCACTTTTCCTGGGTAGAACCGTACACCTCCCGCCATCCGTAAGAATCGACACTTCCTCACTTACAAGTCGAGTGGGATTCGAACCCGCAGCGGTGAGAGGCGAAGGTTTACAACGCAACGTCGTTAACCATTCGTCCACGGAGACGCAATATAAATTATAATAAAAACACCTCACAAGTATAATTAGAGTATTTTAAAGCTAATGCCCGAGGCCACCAATACATTTTAAACCTGATTTGATTGATCATCAGGACCATCATGTACCCCATTAACAGTTTATACTGAACCATTAAATACAGTGTGCAATGTAGTAACAGTAAAGCTAAGAATTTCAAATATATTTGAACGAACAGCGGCCGTAACCTAGAAGATAACACACTTAAGCGGTTGGCTATGATAAATGTACATGCTCATGTACAACCATTCAATTGTACATATATTACGCAAAATGTCTCACCTTATCCTGTGCCTCGGCGGCGAATCCTGATTTATGTGCTCTGTTGCTTGCCATTTTTGATTATTTAGTAATCCTGAGATGTGTCTTTCAAATTAAATACAATTCAAGTGTTCTGAAACCTCACAAGACACACCGCTATATAAACTCTCTAGTCGGCTGAATCATATTTGGTGCATAACTGGGTCACGTGGTTAGAATTCCGATCAACAATTGGTCGAGCTAGGCGCGGTAATATAAAGGTAGTATCGGTGGTATCAGTAGTATACATACTATACATATTTTGCATTTCAACGGCATTTTTTAAACAAAATTTTGGTAAATATAAACACCCACGTAATGAATAGAATAAGTACAACAGTATTGGGTAATTGACTAACTTGACGTACGGACTTATTGGTGTTTTAGCCAAAGGTGAAGGGATGGGTACCACGTTGTGTAAATATTAAAACACAATGACTTATGGGTAGGCTTGATCAGAGATCTTAGAAGTACGTATAAGATCTCTGGCTTGATAGTGAACGAAATGTACCAAGTCAGCAAAAAGTACAAAGTTTAAGTTTCGATTGAAGTTATGCTTACCAATAATATTGAACATGTTTAGAGTCCTTACAGGGCATATATACACTCACCAGGGACATGTATACACTCACCAGGGGCATATGTACACTCTCCAGGGACATATGTACACGCTCCAGGGACATATATATACTTGCCAGGGACATTATATACCCGCACTAGGAACATAATTATATACACTCACCAGGAACATATATACACTCTCCAGGGACATATATACACCCACCAGGAACATATATACACCCACCAGGAATATATATACACCCACCAGGAACATATATACACCCACCAGGAACAAATATACACCCACCAGGAACATATATACACTCACCAGGGACATATATACACCCACCAGGAATATATATACACCCACCAGGAACATATATACACCCACCAGGAACAAATATACACCCACCAGGAACATATATACACTCACCAGGGACATATATACACCCACCAGGAACATATAAACACCCACCAGGAACATATATACACCCACCAGGGACATATATACACTCACCAGGGACATATATACACTCACCAGGGACATATATACACCCATCAGGAACATATATACACCCACCAGGAACATATATACACCCACCAGGAACATATATACACCCACCAGGAACATATATACACCCACCAGGAACATATATATACACTCACCAGGGACATATGTACACTCTCCAGGGACATATATACACTCACCAGGAACATTATATACCAAAACTAGGAACATATATACACTCAGCAGGGACGTATATACACCCACCAGGAACATATATACACTGTATACACTGTATATGTTTGGTGATATAACAAGTTAATACTAGGGAAGGACATATGATTGGTGCTATAACAAGTTAATACTAGGCTAGGACATATGATTGGTGCTATAACAAGTTAATACTAGGCAAGGACATATGATTGGTGCTATAACAAGTTAATACTTGGCAAGGACATACGATTGGTGCTATAACAAGTTAATACTTGGCAAGGACATACGATTGGTGCTATAACAAGTTAATACTTGGCAAGGACATATGATTGGTGCTATAACAAGTTAATACTTGGCAAGGTCATATGTTTGGTGATATAACTAGTTAATACTAGGATTTCTTGATTGGTGCTATAGTGTGTTGTCATCATTGGCGCTATAACAGATTAATACTATAGGCAAGTTATGACTGGTGCTATAACATATTTATACTAGACACTGTCGTGATTGGTGCTATAACATATTAATACTAGGTAAGGTCATGATTGGTGTTATACCAGGTCAATACTATAGACAAGTTATGATTGGTGCTATAATACTTTAATACTAGACAAGGTCGTGATTGGTGCTATAACACATTTATACTAAGAAAGGTCGTGATTGGTGCTATACCATATTTATACTAGGAAAGGTCGTGATTGGTGCTATAACATATTTATACTAGGAAAGGTCGTGATTGGTGCTATCACATATTTATACTAGGAAAGGTCGTGATTGGTGCTATACCATATTTATACTAGGAAAGGTCGTGATTGGTGCTATAACATATTTATACTAGGAAAGGTCGTGATTGGTGCTATCACATATTTATACTAGGCAATGTTGTGACTGGTGTTATAACATATTTATACTAGGCAATGTTGTGACTGGTGTTATAACATATTTATACTAGGAAAGGTCGTGAATGGTGCTATACCATATTTATACTAGGAAAGGTCGTGATTGGTGCTATAACATGTTTATACTAGGAAAGGTCGTGATTGGCGCTATAACACGTTAATACTAGATAATGTCGTGATTGGTGCTATAACACGTTAATACTAGACATTGTCCTGATTGGTGGTATAATTAACCCGTTAATACTAGACAAGGTCGTGATTGGTGCTATAACCCGTTAATACTAGACAATGCCGTGATTGGTTCTATAAAGGTCGTGATTGGTGCTATAACCCGTTAATACTAGACAAGGTCGTGATTGGTGCTATAACCCGTTAATACTAGACATGGTCGTGATTGGTGCTATAACCCGTTAATACTAGACAAGGTCGTGATTGGTGCTATAACCCGTTGATACTAGACTAGGTCGTGACTGGTGCTATAACCCGCTAATACTAGACAAGGTCGTGATTGGTGCTGTAACACTTTAATACTAGACAAGGTCGTGATTGGTGTTATAACCCGTTAATACTAGACATGGTCGTTATTGATGCTGTAACGCGTTAATACTAGACAAGGTCGTGATTGGTGCTATAACCCGATAATACTAGACAAAGTCGTGATTGTTGCTGTAACCCGCTAATACTAGACAGGGTCGTGATTGGTGCTAACCCGTTAATACCAGACAAGGTCGTGATTGGTGCTATAACCCGTTAATACTAGACAAGGTCGTGATTGGTGCTATATCACGTTAATACTAGACAAGGTCGTGATTGGTGCTGTAACCCGTTAATAGACAAGGTCGTGATTGGTGCTGTAACCCGTTAATAGACAAGGTCGTGATTGGTGCTGTTACACGTTAATACTAGACATGGTCGTGATTGGTGCTATACCACGTTAATACAAGGCAAGGTCGTGATTCTACACATGCTAACATGGTAGTGATCTTGCACACTGAGTCTGAGCAGGTTAACTCTTATAGTTTAAGAGAATTATTTTACAATATTAAGACTTGAATTATAAGTACAATGGGCAATAGCTCCTGTAATGTGTATCATATTTATCAGCCCTTGTTTCCTACATGTGTTTTGTAATGGCTATCTATTTTTGGTCATCGTCTCGTCTTGAAATATATAGCCAGAAACGAGATATCGTCTATATGGATTAGCTCCGCCCATCTCTACTGGCACCATACGAAGCGAGCATAGAGAGATGAGAGGTGCTGTATGTTCACATACGGCAATGGTTTCTGGTGAAATATTTCAATTGTGGTTTGTTTATTTGAGTTTTTTTGGCGATATATTTCAGCTGATTAGTTCATTAGCAGTCTACTATAACATAACGTAGTTCGCGCGAGAATATGTAAAAACGACAATATGGCAGATAATAAAAACGAATAAAACAATGTCTGAACTTCAAAACATATAATTATCAATAATTCTTATGACTCCGCAGAAAGTCTCTGTCTGTCTGTCCATGTAAAACTGATCAACTGCGGTTTTATACACGGTGTTAATATGCCTTTTAACTCATAAACAAGATAATTGTTCAACTTTTCAACTGTTTAAAGTCCTGTTTATACGATCAAACATCTGCTCACACTGTTTTGTTGTTTACACATGATTACATAATTGTTACACCTTTATTTACAATTACAACTTTTTACCTTATATGGCGAAAGAATGTTCGACATCGATATCTATTCTGACTGCTATAAATCAAAAATAGCGTTTGTTTACTACCTTGTGACTCATTTTGTGTCGTAAAAAGAACGCGACGACCGCATGCTGATATGTTTATTCAAAATGCTTTAAGGATTGAAAAGTCAACGAACTGTGTTGTTAGTGTTTAATTGTAAGATTTAAGATATACTGAAAGGAAAAAGAAACGCATAATGGGTATTTCCGCTATATATTGTATGTTTAATATGCTACTGCTAATCGAATGGTGCAGGGCGACACTAGGCCTGTCCTTTCGGAAAGAAGGTTTAAACAGCACCGAACACACAAATGGTTACTTGAAGTTTCATTATCGACAGAATGTGCATTTGGCTCAAGCAGGTGAGCAAACTAATACTTTAAACATTGCAATCTCTTAACATTAAACACAATACTGAAAAGGCTTGACTTTTTTCAAGCGAAACTTTATCACTTTATGAATTTGGTGTAACAAAGTATGGTAATTAGTAGTAGGCCCTTTTTGTACAAAACACGTTGAGATATATCTGGAATATTACTTGGAAATAGTTGTATATAACAGTGTAGTATAGGCAATTTTTTTATTATGCGTTTGTTTTTCGTTTCAGTATATATGCGCAAACAACTTAAAAGTCTTAACATTGAATTAAATATTGATTATTTCCAGTTTTGGGATTGAGACGTAATCTGCGTATCGTTTCTGCGTCAACCAAGTGTATCAAATCGAACTTCCTGTAGAGTTAGCAGATGATCAATTGCAAAAGCTTGTGCCAAAAGATAATCTAGTTAGGTGCCAAAAGAAAATCTACTTAGAAAAGTGTGGGGGAGGGGTTACCGTACGATCCAATAATACGGGACCGTAACCTCAGAGAGAGAGAGAGAGAGAGAGAGAGAGAGAGAGAGAGAGAGAGATGGGGTTTCCCATCAGACATGAGGAAGCGTACCACCCGCAGGGCGTGTCTGTATCAAGGTAGCAGTGATAATCATAGCTCTGATGTTTTGTACTACCCACCATACATCTATATGTACTACCCACCATACATCTATCTGTACTACCCACCATACATCTATCTGTACTACCCACCATACATCTATCTGTACTACCCACCATACATCTTTATGTACTACCCAACATACATCTATCCGTACTACCCACCAAATACGGCGGATGTTTATGTAGTCTTCAGGAAACTGACCGGAAAGTGCGGATGAAGTCGTGCCGCATCCAAACAAAGGTATCATATAGCTATATGGTAGGAGCTAGGATTCTCACAGGGGCGTAGCTATGGACTTTAAAATGTGTACGCAAACAGTCTGGTGGGGTTCGGGGCATGCTCCAGCGGTTTTTTCGTAGACCGTCTATGGTGAAGTTACTAGCTAGCTCTTGTTTTTATTGCATTTTTGGACTTTTTAATTTTTTCAATATTAGGGACAATGTGTACGCAACTGCGTACTTTGCGTACAGGTAGCTACGCGTCTGCTCACAGGCTCACAGCTTCTCTAAATCCGAAGACTTTATTTACTGAGCTACTGAGTTCGTTAGATAGACACGTGTCGTTGTTCCCCGCACCAGGTACTACTGAAGGGGTTATTGAGGGGACGCACAGGGGAATTACACACATTTCACAATGGATTGTCTAATTCCTATCACTAGGAATCCCTCTTGATTTCAAATATCAAATATCCCCTCACACCCCAATTTCACCGAGTGGGAGTAAATAAATATGGGAATTAGACATGTTTCAAAACTGTTTAGATCCCAGGACAACGCCGGGCTAGGTCAATAACTTAACGTGCTCGGAGGATAGACCGATACACGGGACCGCCCGGTTTACGTCCCCAGCCGACGGACGAGGCTAAGGGAAAGTGTCTTGCCCAAGAACACATCGACGGAACTCAGTGGCACCACGGAGGATTGAACCCGGGACCTCCGGTTACAAATCCGCCGCGCTACCGACTGCGCCACGCCAGCCCTCAGGGTCAATGATAAAGTATTACATAACGTTACATAACGTTATCAGCATATGATGATTAAACTGCTGCTTTGCTGTTGCTGCTGCTATTGCTGCTGCTACTGCTGCTACTGCTGCTGCTGTTGCTGCTGCTGCTGATGATGATGACGATGAAGATGGTGATGATGATGATGATGATGATGGTGATGATGATGATGATGATGATGATGATGATGATGATGATGATGATGATGATGATGATGATGATGATGATGATGATGATGATGATGATGATGATGATGATGATGATGATGATGATGATGATGATGATGATGACGATGATGACGATGATTATGATGATGATGATGATGATGATGATGATGATGATGATGATGATGATGATGATGAACCCGTTAAGGTTGGGTTGTCAAAAAAAATCGCAAATTGTCCTCAGTATTCAAAACGCTCGGAGCCTCCTGGCAGTTGTGCTGATACTGATAGAAAGACAGAGAAAAGCCTGACCTCTTGATGATATAAGCTATATACATGGTTATGCCGCGTAACTGTTTTTGTTTTACCACATCATACACTCACTATAGTGCTTACTTTTATGATGAAGAATTTCTCAATTTTAAAAATGTATGTGGTGTGTATAAAACGTAACACAATTAACATGCGTCAGTGACTGACGTATGGGGTATCAAGGGCAGTTCACTAACCTTGTCAGGAAATGCTTGGGATACATGCACTTATATACAATCTATAAATGGAAAACTGTCAATCACTCATACGATTGTACTATAAGTGTGCGGTAGGTCAACACTTACTACCCTGTAATAATACATACATTGTATGGCAGTGCGGTCATTTTAAGTTTATTATTCCAAATACATAACCGACGACAGTACACTTTCAGATAAAATCTAAAGTAAATTCAATCAGTTAATAACTATGTTTTTAAATCAATATTTTGCAAAAGCATTTTGTACTTAAATTACATGAAACATAAATTGTTACATTAGTATTAAGACAAGAATATCCACACAGGGGGGTAAATTTGCTGCTTCCCTACTTTTATTTATGATCTCGTTTTTACCTCAAACACATTTCCATTAAATTAGCTTAAGCATTTCTTTTGTTATCAAATAACATGCATAATCCTCTCATTGCCCTCTATCAACATGCCAAGTTTCATAGAAATATTTTAAATACTTTTCTCATTATCGCAGGACCCATATTTGTGAGACGAACTGACTGACGGAATGACGGACGGACGGAGGGCAACACCGTGACACACCGGTAGGTGGGGTGGCGAGGAGGGTGGGGGGCGGGGGAGGTGGAGGCGGGAGGGTGCTTATCTAAAGAAAAATATGTATTGGAAGAATCGTATTACCTTTTGCGGTGGAGGTAAGAGCTTACTTTGTAGATGTGTTTGAGCTTTAACTCAACAAACTTCGTTGAATATTAAAAGGAAGCTATGAAGCATACACATACCTGAATTCAGCACTTTTTGATAATTTGTTAACGTGAACTCGATCAAAATGTCACGTGGTTTTGTCATTACAAAAAAAAACTCTCAGTGAAATATCGATCAAAGTGAGTGATTTGGTCCCAACTAGCCGCTGTCAAGCGATGAGAAATTTCGTTGAAGACAGATCTCTGTCAAAAAACATTCATATGCAATAAAATGCTCAAATCTTTTTAAAAAGACAGTTTTCCGATTTAGTTCCTTGTTTTCCTTCCAAATGTAATACATATGTTTGTGTTGTCATGTGCAGGATCTGTGGTGCAAGGATACATTTCACACAAGACGTATTCGTCAGATTAATCAGTTTTACCATGATATATCATTAAAGAAATAACATTTTCATTCACTCATTCATAAATGATCTTTCTTTGCTATGTTCCATATGGAAACTATATTTTGATATGAATTGCCTCCAGACTTGAACAGGTAAATCAATCAAATAGATCTCAAAATATTTTAAAAATATGTTATGCGTCACAAATACGCCATTTGTTCCATCACCAAATGTACCTTTTCGTTCGATTATAAAGAAGTGCGGAATAATCCAAGTCCACTTCGTTTTATTACATATTCACTGTTTTGTTTTTTCAATAGACGCTTTCTAAAATGTCTTCTTGTTATATTTCCGTTTCCAGAACATTTACTATAGTAATGAACCTTTTATAAGAATTCACTTTAAATGATCGAACATATTATAACTACAGCCTTAGTTGACGACGCGTTAATTCTGGACCTATATGTACTGTTCAGGCATACAGGATATAAGTCATGTATTCATGCCCAATCTCTCCCAGAGGCCATTACATTGACCCCTGTCAACGTCTTAGAAAGTATAGCCTGCTATGTCACATGATGCTAGCTTAAATATCAAAATGAAAACAGAACTTCAACACCGTGACACAACCAACTATCGGAAAGTGTTGGTAAGCAAAATGCTGTACTGTAACCTTATGGGAACGATTTTTCAATGTTTTGAACGCGGAATGATATGCCAAAGTACAAACCTTTATTCTACCGCAATATAATTCTGAGCATAATTTACTGTATATGTAAAACATTCAAACCGAAAAATTGTTTTCTTTTGTAATTTAAGCATTTCGTATAAAGTTAATTCAGAAAATATGAGTGCACTCAAAAAATTGTGCATGTCCATCCATTTTCATATTTTGCCAAGATCAGACGTTGACATAGGTGTTTGTGTATGCAAGGAACGACAACTCTGGGTAGAGATTGATTCATGCCTGCTTTATCCCTAACTTTGTTGTGATCGAGAGGAGTTCCCGACTATATCATCCCCAAAAAATGTTGTGATAAAATGCATTTTTGAGTATTTAAGGCCTGTTTTTTTCTGGCTGAAATGACATGTTTGTTAGAGCTAAGAATCATTTGCATGGTTGTATGATGATTATATTTATCATCTTGAAAGTTTTGAAAGTGAAAGTAGAATACATGTAAGAGGTGCCGAATGAATGCAGTTAATTCACTGGGTCAACAAAGATCAGAATTTTATTTTCTTATTTGACCCCTCTTTTCTCAGGAGTCTTTTTAGAGAGGAAGGTCACATCACTAAGAATATGTAAGTAAATCTTTGTTTGAACCTCATTTTGAAAAAATAGCAAACTGGAAAGCTTGTAAAACATTGTACAGGACTCAGTGGGATTTTTTAAATTCCGGTACACCTTCAAAGAATAGACCGTGATGATCAGGGCAGGACTACATGAATTCAATACACTGGTCCCCTCGCTTTACTCTTTCGGATACCCTTCCAATGCTAATTATATTTGTATAAAGTCGGGGGACCGGTCTAGTTAATTCAAGCGACGTTATCGAGCCTTGATGGACGTCCGTTAGTACGAAACGTCGTTACCAGGAGAAACAGCGTGATTCACAAATCGGTATCACTCCTGATGTGCACACATGTCGCCAACTGTTGGCAATCAAAAATGTAATTTTAATGGGCTGACAGTTGGTAGAGTCACCCAAGAGGGCACGTTCTTCATTATCGAATATGGAGGTATGAATTTCAAATAGGTACAAGGCGTTAAACATATGCGGGAATAATAGTCTATATTGCTGACAAATATCGCATGTACTGGCACCAATATAAAGATGTTTGGTCTGGAAAACTCGACGGCTGAGCTGGTTTTTGTATTTTTACATCAAAACTATTACTTTATACTGGTGTGTATTGCTATCTACTGTCGTAATTATAATTCAATAAAGCTGTACTTGATCACAACAAGAATTAATGTGTGCCGTAAATCATCATATGAACGGTTATTAATGATTTATACAAAACTTAAACAAACACTAGTCGAGGTTTCTAGGTCAAGCTATGTTATTAAGTACTGTATAGGATAGAGATCTTCACCATTGAGGAACGGAAAGGGAGGGACCGGGTAGTGTCACGTGGATGTTTACGTAGATTGTATCGATAATCTCTATATAGGTCACACTCTAAAACCATGGAAGAGCGCTGGTAGTAAAATCTTCATGAATAAATGTGCAAGTTTTGAAATTCTGAGCCCTTCTGATTGGTTTAAAAAGAGAGTAACTACTAGAATTTCAAGTACTACACACCATTTATTCATGAAAGATTTTACTACCAGTGCTCTTTCATGGTTTAGAGTGTGACCTAATAGCGACTATCGTAAACACCTAAGCCGGATAGTCTATGAAGAGAAATCTTTTACATTGAAGAAACCGCGGTCAGGCGCTACGCCCCCTCCCTTTCCGGATCTTCATGGTAAGATTTCTCTTTATAGCCTCTTCCTATACTTCAATAGGCGACAGACCATGGGGCCTATATTTTAGTGCATATCATTGGGCCTATAGTGTAGTGCATATAAGTATAGGATAGAGGCTATGAAGAGACATCTTTAGCATTAAGAACCGAAAGGGAGGGAGCGTAGCGACCCGACCGCGGTTTATTAATGGTGAAGATTTCTCTTCATAGACTCTATCCGGCTAGTGTTTACCATAGGTTTATCGATAGTTTCTATATAGGTCACGATCAACCGATAAAGAGCGTTGGTAGTAAATTTTCAGAATAATTGTGTGTGGTCAGTTTTTGGAATTCGGAGCCATCTGATTGGTTTAAAAACGTAGGATAAACACTATTTTTTTTATATTTTTATTTATAAAATGTAACACATAATGATGTTATTTTCTTTTTGACACCAGTAATCAGTCAGATGGACCCCAGTTCTTTACTATGTATAACGACCCTTGTTATTCGTGTTTTGCAGATGAATGAGTCGTTGAGGATTAAGCCCTAACTGTAGACAGGTCCATACTTCATGGGCTACATCAAGAGAAAAATGCCATACGATAGTCAAGTAGGTAGCATGTACTAATTAATTAAGGACTAAATAATTATCATAATGATCATTTCAATGGCATGTATGTGTTGAGCGTATGCTTTTATACACGTTTTCTGAATATTGTGGAGTGTAACCGAATCACGTGGCAAATTGAAGTCCGTGGCATTTCATACATAGTTCGATCAAGTTTATAACTGATGTTTCGCATACTTCATAAACCGCTCCACGTGCATATCTCAGTACAGTACAGCCCTGAAAATTCTGCAGGAACTTCATCTTAGGACCGACCATTTTGATCCTGGAGGGGCCTGGGATGTTCCTTTCAGTCGGAATATTCTTGTTTGCATTACTTTAATGCCGGGATTTTTATTCGGGATTTTATTTTTCGCCACCTTGAAAGCCAGAATATTTTTTTTTAAGGTTTACTATTCCGTAGGAATAAGAAGAGCTGTTGTAGATCTACTCAACTTCTGCGTCGACGTTGGTTTTCAGTTGTACGTTGGCCAAGTCCAATTATTTCAGCAACCACTGGTCAGTGAAACCTGAAAATATATCATCAGTAACATCAAGGACACTGGTAGGACACAGGTCCATAACTCTGTATTGCATTAAGCAAAAGCATGCCATTTTCTTACTTTTGTATTTCTGGTTTAAGTTCTTTTTGACAATACCATATATTTTAACAAATGAAAGTCGTACATCAACAAAACTTCAGTAAAGCTTGGAATATCAGGCTCTTCCA
>JAWPHD010023811.1:0-21077 GCA_037043455.1 Cyrtodaria siliqua
GCTATGGCGAATATAGCAATATCTATGTTTATGCTGTAAAAACAAATAGGTGACTTATAGTAAAATTTAGAACACTATAACACGTTTTCACCAAAACAAGGCTAGACGGTGGTTTCCCCCATCTAAATTGTACACTGTTCAGTTTTGTTGGAATGACATAGGATAAACACTAGTTTTGGTGCATCATAGAACATAGTTTAAACCTCCACTGGTTGTTCCAGTGCGATAGCCCGTTGCGTTTTAAAACTGCTCGCCTCTCACTTTGTGTTAAAATCCCACTGGAGCTCGACGTGTAAGTGAGAAAGTGTCGATTCCTACGGATGGCGGGAGGTATACATTACTGGTTCTACCCAGGGAAAATGGGTTGGAAACACTATTCAAACAAACATCAAGCAAACCTATTGTCAACCATGTTATGTTTTATGTCACATACCTTGCCTTTGTTTGTAATTGTTGTTTGTTTCTTTACGTGTTGTTGGTTTACAGTTATCATTGAATGCTACATTTCACGTTTACTTTTACATCTACCAGTTTTCCTTGAATGCTACATTTCCTGTTAACTTTTACATCTACCAGTTTTCCTTGAATGCTCCATTTCCTGTTAACTTTTACATCTACAAGTTTTCCTTGAATGCTACATTTCCTGTTTACCTTTACATCTACCAGTTTTTCTTGAATGCTACCTTTCCTGTTAACTCTTACATCTACCAGTTTTCCTTGAATGCTACATTTCCTGTTTACTTTTACATCTACCAGTTTTCCTTCAATCCTACATTTCCTGTTCACTTTTACATCTACTAGTTTTCCTTGAAAGCTACATTTCCTGTTTACTTTTACATCTACATTTATAAGTAAACAACTACATGGAACAGTCCCTGTTGACATTATTAAAACAAACATGCAGCTACAGCTAACACATGGGTTGCATGTTAGAGTAAAAAACCTGGCGGGGATATCTTTATTTACACTGTCCTGTTTTATTGAGATGGGCAAAAGTGAGGTTTGGTGCAACCTAGAACCTGGTTTAAACACCCAGCGGCCTTTTTTGCCACTGACCGTACCAAGGCGGTAGCCCTATTGTCAACTCTTTTATGTTTGTGATGTCATATTTTGCCCTTTATTCATTTTTGTAGTTTGTTTCCGTGCGTGTTTGTGGTTGACAGTGTTACTTGAATGCTGCATTTCCTGTACGACTTTTATATCCACTTTGACCTCATGCAGCCGCTTGGCGGTACCCCTAGTATCAACTATTTCCTGCTTGCTATGTTTCATACTTCCTTTTTAGCTCGACTATTTGCAGAATAAGAGAGCTTATGTAATCACCCCGGCGTCGGCTTCGGCTTCGGGGTCCCACATCAAGGTTTGCGTGTAAGCTGTGTTTACAAGTCTATCTTAGTCTAGCACAACCAAATTTGGGCTTCCTTATAGCATTATCTTAAGGGGTGCTTAAGTAATTTTGGTTCGTGTAACCCCTGGGCTCCCATGGAACCCACATTCTGATAGCCCTTAAAATATGTCTGTTTCACATCAAATTTTGCGTGTAAGCTGTGTTTACAGGTCTATATCTCTTACATTTCTTGTCCTAGCTAAAATAAAATTGGGAATTGATTTCCTTATAGTATGTTGTAAAGGGTTGGGTAAGTAATTTTGTCTTCTGCAAATTCTTGGCTCCCAAGGAACCAAAATTGGAAAGGCCCTTAAAATGTACAATAAAGGCAGATCTAGGTTTGCATGTAAGCGTGTATATATCTATAATTTTGGTTTGGGATTTCTTATAGCATTATGCATCTTAGTCATACTTCACCCATCTTGGGGCATGTGCTCCCTCCTCCACCCCACGCCACCACGCCCCCACGCCCCTACTCCCTCCACCCTCACCCCTCCACACTTTTTTGTCTTGCCTTTTCTAAGAAAAAAAAAGACATAGGTATTGCTTTTCTGGCGGCGGCGGCGTCAACATTCAAGTTTTGCGTTTAGGTCATTTTCTCACATACTGTATGCACTAGACCTTTCAAACTTTGCTGATAGTTGTATCATGGGTGGTACATCGCAACGTGACAAAGCAAATGTGGGAGTGACCTTGACCCTCCAAGCAAAGGACAGATAACTTACTAATTTTTAGGTTCAACTTTTGCGTTTAGGTCACTTTTTCACAAACTATATGCACTAGACCTTTCAAACTTGGCAACGTGACAAAGCAAATGTGGAATTGACCTTGACCCTTGAGGGTCTTTGAACCAAGGGCAGATAACCATATTTTTACCTTCATCTTTGGCGTTTAAAAAAAGTATACGACACTTTTTCACAAACTGTATGCACTAAGACCTTTCAAGCTTTGCTTATAGTTGTATCTTGAGTGGCACATTGCAACGTGACAAAGCAAGTGTGGATGTGACCTTCACCATCAAAGCAAAGGGCAGATAACTTTAATTGTTACATTTACATCACTTTCTCGTGAACTATAATTATGCACTAGATGTTTTAAACCTAATTTATAGCTTAATCTTTGGAAGAAAACATATTCTATTTTGACATAGGTGTGTCTTCGGTTGTCCATCTTTTTTTTGGATGCCTGGATTTCATCTATGATCTACTTTTTGGAGCTGATGCTTTTTAGCTGTACTTGCCAAAGGCCTTTATTTTTTATCCGATCTTTACCAAACTTTATCAGATTGTTAATATCAATGAAAGCTCGCACAAGTTAGAAAACCAGCCAGATCGGACCAATAACAGCGAAGTTATGGCCCTTGATTTTGTTAAAAATGCCATGTTTTGCCTCAGTACGATAGGGCTTTCATTTTTCATCTATCTTTACCCAACTTTACCAGATGTTTTGCCATTTTTTTTTTATTTATTATTAGTATATATCTTTTTTTTTCAATAGATATATATTTTTTTTTCATATTTTTTTTTTGTTTTAATTTTTATTGATTGATTTTTAAAATAAATAAATTTCTTTTTGTTTTTTTTTAAGTTTCTTTTTTCATTATTTTTTGTATATTTTTTTTTTTTTGGTGTTTTAACGCCGTATTTGCAGGAAGCATTGCTGTGCCTATTGCATTTTTTTTCCGGTTCGTTGATTTTTGATGGAGTTATGGCCCCTTGACATTTTTTTTTTAATTTCTTGTCCGCGCTACTCCTCCTAAACGCCCTGTTGGATTTCAACGAAACTTGGCAGGAAACCTCGATAAGATGTCTGGTTGTGCAAATCGCGCTTTTGTTCCAGTTTGCTGATTTATGATGGAGTTATGGCACTTTGACATTTTTACTTTAAATTTCTTGTCGGCGCTACTCCTCCTAAGCTTGTTGGATTTCTACAAAATTTGACAGGAAGCCTCGGTATGATGTCTAGTTGTGCAAAGCATGGTATATCAATGAAATTTTGGACACGTTCGAAAACCACCTAGATCTAGTTAGTAACGACAGTTTATGGCCCTTGATTTGTTGAAAAATGCTATATTGTATTTTCCTTTGTTAAATCTGTAGTTACTTTATTTTTTATCTGACCTTTACCATATTTGTTAAGCATGTTAATATAACCCCATACACCCCACACACCCTTCCCTTCCCACCACCACGCAACATTTTTATGAAATTTCATTCATAGAAGAAAGTGGGACAAATTAAAAAATGCCCATGCCAGACTAGACACAGCAGACTTATTGCTTGCCCATGATTACCAGGTGAGCGATCTAAGGCCATCCTATCCCTGTTGTCTTTGCAATGTTTTAAAAAAACTACTGATGTGAATTTTATGTTGACAACCCTTGACATAAGAGCCGTTTTAGCCAGTAGAGCATCCACAGGCCCTCTTGGGCCTCTTATTTTTAGTAGAATGCCATTTTGTTTTTAAACAAATGCACTTAAATGTCATCTCGGCAAACGGCAAACTCGATTGTTTTTAGTTACTAAAATGTTTACAAACTTTCATTTAAGCATCATTGACCTTTTTACTTTTAAGTCCAGCCCCCGTTAGGCGAGACATGTGAATCCACCGATTTCTTGTTTATAAAAAGATACAGTCTTTAGACTAGGATAAAACTGAATGAGATTATAATGTTGGATTAGACTAGGATACAATTGGATGAGATTATAATGTTGGATAGGTAATGTAACATAATAAAAATCATAATATTTAGGAATATAGGAATGTTGCTCTTGATGTCTAGTTGGTCCTAAGTAAAAATCAGGTTGGCCTAAAATTCATGATGGCATGGCTAAAAATAAATTTTAAACAGTTATGTGGTGACTACTTCTCTAAAACCATAAGTGGTATCGGTTTGGTACCTTTACCAAAATGACTTTCATAAACTCTACAGGAATGTTTGTCTTGATATCCAGTTAGTCCCAAGTAAAAATTAGGTTGGCCAGAAATTAAAGATGGCTGCCACAGCTTAAATACAAGTTTGTGGCAACTATTTCTCAAAAACCATAAGTGGTATTGATTTGGAACCTTTACTAAAATGCCTGGCATGACATGTAGTTGATCCTAAACAAAATGTATTTTGATTCTATGTCAAGCATGGCCACCAGCGACCATCTTTTTTACATAGAGTCATATATACCCTCAAATGTGCTGGAAATGACGAAAAACACCATTCAGCCAACCAACTTGATGAGATCTGAATACAATTTTAACAACCCAATCTTGATTTTTCGTTGTCAAATGCTTCACGCCTACGTAGTTTCCGGCACTCTTTGCGCATGGGTACTGACTTTTATGTGAGCTTTATATTCATTTTGATGACTAATTAAAGCCATGTTTTCAAAAGCTTACGAGTGCATATTAGAGCGTTTTAATAATAACTGATGTACTCTAGTGTTATTTGCTTATTTAAATTGCTCTAAATTATCAGGTTTGTACCAAATTACGGAGTTATGTACGGTAAACATGTTGCTAAAAACACACCTAAAGTTACTAATTGCATCTGCTGACCTTTTGTCCTATCCCCCTGAGAGGAATATCTCCTTAATTAAGGCTATTTAGATATTAAACTGCATCATTTAAATACAGATGTGTTGCTAAACCCGATTGATGACGTTAATTCCCCTCAGCAACCGGATATTAATCATAATGGTAATTTGGGTAATCATACAATTGCCTTAACTAACTTTTTGTTGTCAGGTAATTAGTGATTCATGTATGCTAAGTCCTTTATACGACAGCCGTCTATGTAATGGTTTTTATGACCGCCCATGGTTAAATCAACAAATAACAAATGAGAAAACGATTCTGTTCATATAAATAATACGGAACGAAGCGACAGAACGGGAATGATGATTTAGATGTTAATTGGTGGTTTACGTCATTTTGCCGTGGTGCGTTGTCCGTCCGTCCGTCTGTAGGCTTTTCTGGCTATATATGACGGTCGATTTTTTCGTGGTGGATGCGGATCACCCACTTTGTCTCGGGGTGGTACTGAGCAGATTGAAGCAAATCGTACGACCACGATATATATATATATATATATATAGAAAGAGGATCTTAAACGAGTTCCCATTTCATATGAAACGAGTTATGAATTATTTTAATTTTAACGAGCCTTTTGGCGAGTTAAAATTAAAAATAATTCATAACGAGTTTCATAAATCTTATATGGAATGGGAACGAGTTTAAGATTCTTTTTATCAAATAACATTGCAATCAAATTAGTAAAAATTAATTCAGATGGACATAGAACCGCCACGACGTCAGACACACTTTAGCGTCAAAAAGTCATAAAATATGTGACGTCGTAACGTCGCGTCTCACACATAACGTGTGCGTATTTAAGAGTTCTTGTTTTCCTCTTTACAAAATAGCAGTTTGCGCCAACTTTTTAACAAACCAACAACAATGTTTTGTATAACGTGCATTATTTTTATAAGCTGTCACAAATAATAAGTTTATGACTCAGATCTGGGTGAATTTGTAATAAATAAAATAGTTTCAGTTAATAAACTTGCGTAGTGTTACAGGTTTAACTCAACCAATCAAAATCGTTCCAGGTTGTATTACACGTGTGTCATACAATAGCATATTAAATGGGTGTTCGACACTGCTAACAAGGGACGTTATGTGATAAATATATATATATGCAGCTACATAATACATGTATGTTCTGTGGCATTTGAAGATATGCGATAAATAATAATATAATATATATGAATATACGTCTTGTCTTCAACGTGTGTTAAATTGATTCATACGTATTGTCTAATCATTATGATGATGTATGTTTGAGAAAAGTACAATGATTTTAAAACATAGGAATTTGTTGTTTCCTAATCACACCCGATTACCGGCAGCCGTAGGCACAGTTCGGCAGCCGTAGGCACAGTTCCCGGTAAAAAAAAAACAAGTTTGAAAAGGGTAAATAAATCTAGGTTTATGACTTGTTAGCCTTAAACTATTAGAAAAGTGAATCGACCATTTTAATTTGGAAGGAATGTCGTGTATGTCACCTGATTCCCGTGAAATTTGAACCTATAATATGCGAGTTACGGTAGGTTAAATGTTGAAATTAAGCTAAAAAATGTGATTGTAGAAAGTTAGAGACCTGGTACTCGGTAAATAGTCAAGTATAAGAGATTTCAGACATACTGCCATAAAATATAATCTTTCCTGAATAAACAGTCCAAATTTTAGCCCACAGAACATTTTATTAAAATAATTGTGGGTTTTTAAACACGACCGGGTATTGAAAAATGGCAGGAGTATGGTACAGTTCCATTATTTATTGGCAGGTAGCTAGTACAGTTCCGAAAAATGGCAGGCGTATGGTACAGTTCCAAAAACATCGTACGCTAAATTCTTTTCTCCTTTGGTATAGTGGTGTAATTTCGAAAACACTAATGAAGAAGTACTGTATATAGAATTATATACATCTTCGGTCCTTCCATAAACGTTTAAGAAAACCCACCAACCGTAAGGAAACGTGAATATAGGCTCGTTTGAACCTTCATTCCGACGGTACAGTACAGAGAAAGACACGTTTTAAAAACAATCGTATGATCTGCTGAGTTACGTCCCCTTTTTATAATTCACCATTTATGATAACAGGCGTTTGGTATTTAGATGTTTTGGAATAGATTGCTTAATTTTAATTATTGCATAGTTGAACACATCACATTAATTACGTTTTAAGGCCACTCTATGTAACTTAATGTATCTGAATCAAACGTCTACATACGATTGTTATTAAAACGTGTCTTTATCTGTACTGTACCGTCGGAATGAAGGTTCAAACGAGCCTATATTCACGTTTCCCTACGGTTGGTGGGTTTTCTTAAACGTTTATGGAAGGACCGATGATGTATATAATTCTATATGTGCTCAAGATACTTATTAGTTTCTACATCTACATTTTAATAAACTGAGTGTCCTTTTAGACCCTAAAGTTTCTGTCGGTGGTAGAAAAACAAAAATAGTGAAATGATAGGACAGAGAAAAGCATAGATCGATTGAAGCAGAAGACAGGTAAAGTTTCAAAACCGTGTTTTCATCACCTTCAAATTTGAACTACTCCGTAGCATCAGACCAAACCGGATGACCGGTTATAGGTACAGTGGCATAGGAACGTTTCACTTATATGGGGGTCCAGTGGAAACCTTAAACTTTGTTAAAAGTAACAAAAAAAAAAAGAGAAAAAAGGTGAAGCACCAATAGTGGCGCGAAAGCCGGATTGCGAATTTAACATTTTAACTAAAAAATCTGTGTGAAAAGGGGGGTAGTCCAGGTAAAATACATGACATAGTTAGGGTTATTTTCATATAACATTTGCAATGATGTTGAACAAGTGTCAAGTTTCAAAGCTTTTCGACAATTCATTTTTGAGAAATGAGGAAAAAAAAATAACTTTAACGAAAACTTCAAAACTCGTAGACGGACGGACGGATAGACGGACAGACACATGGAAATCGCCAAACTGTAAGCCTAGATTTGCTACGCAATCCAGCCAAAAATAAAAAATACCCATTCTGTACATTATGGTGGAGTCTAATTCGAGCCTTCTATGACCTTACCAGCCCTTTTTACGATTTTTGACCTTTCATCTGGCTGTGTACGCATAAGGCTCGGATTAGGTGGAGTCTAAACCCGACAAATTTGCTATGATTTCGGGCGTTTGTTTAAGCTAAAGGTTTTTCAGCTATGTGAGTGAGTAATTTTAACAAAATGTAAATACATTATATATAATTGGAACTGGCAATTTTAGTGGTAAATAAAAGCACCTTAGTTTGGAAATTTGGTTAAAAAATAAATATTTTACAGCCATCAGTTCAGATGATGTAAATTCCTATCTATCTGTCTACATCCTGCATTAGCCTCTTTCAGGTGTACATCTGCCGTGTTGCTGGGACAGCAAAAAAATAAGAAATCTCAAATATAACTTCAGTTAGCCTCAATAGTTTCAGGATGTCTTAATTTCGGGTAGCCCAGCTCATTAAAACCATTTTTGGATAAAAAGTCGAAGCGCCCCAAAATATGCAACATAGGGTACCGTAAAAATACCTTTTGAACTTCCCCTACCCAAACACGCCAGTCAAATTATTGGGATCTCGGGAAGGAGGCTGTTCCTACCCCTGCCAGTGTGAGTAACATCTTGGGCCTAACCATCGTTTAGTCACTTTAGACCTGGTGTTGTTCTAAATACTAGTAGTTATATTTTTTCATAATGGACCATAATGTTACTGTGTGCGATGACAGAGTGGTTAGCTTCCTTGACTCTGGATATAGAAGTCTGGGGTTCGACTCCCGGAGGTTCACGTCTCGAGAATTGAAAACGCACTCCCTTAGATCTAGAACTATTCGTGTAAGATAGTTAAATTTACTGTGAAAGTATGTCATTCTCCCTATTCAGGTTAAAAATCTCGCTGAACTTCTGTGGTTATCATAAAAAAGTCTGTAGGTAAACTCATCCACAGAAACGAAACTGTGATAATCATAAGTATGTGTATAATACGTCAATAGTATTGGAAGGAAGGAAGAAAGAAAGAAGAAACAAAGAAAGATGGATCGGTAATTAGCACCTTGCTCACTAATTGTTTACTAACAGACCATAGCCTACGTCATAATGTGATGACATACGATGATGACGTAAATCAATGACGTCTTGTCATTGTATTATAATTTCCGTAACATTTCCGGAAATTGCCACATTGTTCGGGTTTGACACCAATGCAATCGGAACTCTTCGCCAATTTCCGTACTCGGGAATAGTGGCTCGGAGAGTATTGGGTGCCGCTCAATGGTTTTTTGCATCAAAATGCAGCATTTGGTTCGGTTTTCGATTGTAGCTCTCCGCAAAATAGTGCTCTTCTATATAATGTTGTATTGATGAAAATATTGCAAATTAGTGAGTGATTTTGATCAATTTCTTGATATTTTATCGCTATGACCGATAAATTATACTTTTTAACAAAATAAATCCCGTAGTTGAAATAAAGACGTTTCGGCCCCAAACAGTTCGTTCGGTCCCAAACAGTTCGTTCCATATAATGACTGACAGTTTGGAAGCATTTGTTGAGTTTTCCAAATATATACTTTAATATTACGGTTGAATTGAAGGGAAAGGAGGAAGAGACATTGTAATTATGATTATATCATATTATGGGAGTGATTGTTTACCGTTTTGTCAGTCGAGAGTGATATGTCAGCTGCATGCATATATGAACTTGATATTGTATCAGTAAATCAATTAATAAAACTCTAAACAAAGAAAGATATGACTCATGAAGTCCATACTGACGTCCATGGCGTCCATGGTACTTGATATATTTTTAAATTACGCTTATATGGTCTGCAAGTATATATTATTTCTCCAATCCACAGACATTAGGGTACACCTTTGACATGAGGGTTAGTTTATTGCAAGATATAGATCTTATGCATATTTCATCTAGTGAAAACATTCCAGATATCATATATTTAATATAAACAATATGAAAATAGTTTATTTAACACTATTACTATGTGATCAATGATTGCATCAAATGTATTTATTTTATAAGGGCTTCTTGAAGCATCAAACATTTTTAAAATGTTTAAATTTCAATCGGAGGCTCTAGTGTGTTTTACAAAAGATGGTTTACAGGAGGAATAACTTTTATCAATGACATTTTAATGGAAAAATGGAAATCTTTATTCATACATAAAATTGAATGAACACTATACTATACAGTCCAATTTTCTTGAATACGAAGGTATTATAACTGCTGTCAGGAATTATTTGGCAAACCTGAATATTGTGCATCTAGCCTGTAACAGCCAAACCCTATTCGTCCACTAATCCTATCCTTAATTCTACAAAATGAGAAAGGCTGTCGAAACATATATGACATCATGATTAGAAATAATGTATATCCCAAAGCATTAAGTAAATGGAAAAATGAAGTAGTTGTGTTCCAAACTTTGAATTTGAAAGATTATATGCCTTACCTTATAAAATAACAAAAGATCCTAAGTTACCTTGGTTCAATTTAGAATCAACCATAGGGTATTTGAAACAAATTGCCTTTTATTTAAAATGAATATTATTAATAACGGTATGTGCAGCTTTTGCAAAAATACACCTGAAACTATCCAACATCTGTTTTGGAACTGTGGAACAGTAAAAGAATTCTGGTCAAAACTTCAAACTTATCTTACAGAAAAATGCAATACAGCATTCGTAACTTTAACAGAAACAGATATTTAATTTTATTTGGAAATAGTAAATTTAATACTGTTTTGAGCAAAATCAACATGCAAGCAAAACTTTACATTTATCGAAACAAGATGCAACGTCAAATTCCACAGCTTAACCTTTTTAAAACGTATATAATATCTTTGTACAAAGTTGAGAAACTAATCGCATATAAAAACTTAAAAATGAATACGTTTGAAACCATGTGGAGTCAATACCTTGCTAGTATAGAGACAATTTACTTTGTTGATTTTTCCAGTATCAAACTGTAGCAAATAAACTTAATGTTTTCATTCTGGGACATGCAAAGCTTAGCTTACTAATTAGAAATAACATACCCTTGCTTATATCTTGATCTTCCTTAATCAACCTTCTTGTTTTTTATAGAAAAAATAATAATTTTGGAAGTTGTGTATATTAATCCTTTAAAACTATCCTAAAACATTGTCCTTTGATAATGGATTTATATACAGATATATTACACAGTATGGGTTATTGTTTTTTTCTCTTTCCAAAAACCAAATATGAGAAAAAATCAGTGTAGCATGAAACAATGTTTATTTTTGATACTATAACATTAAAATTATCTGTGTAAAGCAAGTCTGTATGTATTGACAATGTGGGTTTTACACCGGATTTTTAAACAAAAAATACTTTCTTTAGGGCTGGCATGGCGCAGTCGGTAGCGCGGCTGATTTGTAACCGGAGGCCCCGGGTTCAATCCTCCGTGGCGCCACTGAGTTTCGTCGGTGTGTTCTTGACCAAGACACTTTCCGTTAGCCTCGTCCGACGGATGGGGACGTAAACCGGGCAGTACCGTGTATCGGTCTATCCTCCGAGCACGTTAAAGAACCATAGGAATCTATTTGATAATAAGAGCACAGTTCTCGGATTCCTATGTATCCTTCCCCTCTCTCTCTGGGGCAGCTCTAAATAACCTATACTGTGTTGATGAGCCGTTAAACAACATTCGTTTCAATTCAATTCATACATTTATTATTGTTTTTTCCCCATAACCTAGCACTAGTCCTTCATAATAAGACTTTGCATTTTGTATACTGTATTTCACATTTTTTGTCTCTTTTTTTTGTCTTTTTATTTTTTAACTTTTTTTTTATTTTGCCTAAATGCGTACAGTAGTCAATATGAAAAAATAAAGATCACAATAATGAAGATTAAACGTGAAAAAAGCTACTGTATGATATCTAAAAATGGATATATATTTACATAATTGTTATAAACTTCCATTCTTGGCATTGATCTCAGCTCTCTGAAGCGCCCAGTGAAACGACGGAGCTATTATTTTTCAACATTTCAATTAAAGACACACCTGGTTAAAATGAGATAATAAATATAATAATAGTCGTGAAAGAAAAGAGTGTAGTTAGAAGAGCGTATGGATGTGTAAACGTCTTGAAAACTGGTCGACATCACATGTTAGGTTTCATCCTGCGCTAAAACGACACCTCGTTAGTCTCTGTTTGGCTAATAAGATTTAAAGGGCAACGGTCATAGCAAAAAGAGAAGAATATGGACAAAAGAGGGCCTCAGGGAAGATTTTTGTAAATACATGGTAAACATATTTAAAAAAGACCTATTATTGTAGCAAAATAACATTGTTTTTAGCTCTACTGATCAGAGATCAGCAGAGCTTATGCCGTGGTGCGGCGTCCGTCGTCCGTCCGTCTGTCCGTTAACTTTTATTTGTAGCGACTACTCCTGTGAAACAACTGGATGGATATTCATAAAAATTTACAGAAATGTTGCCCATGAAGTCTAGTTGATCCTAGCAAAAATTCATGTTGATGTGAAATCCAAGATGGCCGCCAAAGCTAAAAATAGATTTTTTAAATTCAAGTTTGTAGCGACTACTTCTTGAAAACTATAAGTGATATTGATATGGGACTTTTTCTAAAATGATCAGCATGACATGATGTTGGTCCTTGTCGAAAATCGTTTTGATTTGACGTTAAACATGGCTGCCAGCGGCCATCTTTGTATACATAGAGTTATATAATGAAAACTTGTAGCGACTACTCCTCTGAAACTACTTGACGGATTTTCATGAAACTTCACAGGAATGTTGCTATTGATGTCTAAATGATCCTAGCAAAATTTCAGGTCGGCCGGAAATTCAAGATGGCCGCCACGGCTAAAAAATATTTTTCAAAATACAAGTTTGTAGCGACTACTTCTTGAAAACTATAAGTGATATTGATATGGGACTTTTTCTAAAATGATCAGCATGACATGATGTTGGTCCTTTAAAAAATCGTTTTGATTCGACGTTAAACGTGGCTGCCAGCGGCCATCTTTGTTTACATAGAGTTATATAGTAAAAACTTGTAGCGACTACTCCTCTGAAACTACTTGGCGGATTTTCATGAAACTTTACAGGAATGTTGCTCTTAATGTCTTATTGATCCTAGCAAAATTTCAGATAGGCCAGAAATTCAAGATGGCTGCCACAGTTAAAAATAGATTTTTAAAAAATAAGTTTGTAGCGACTACTTCTTGAAAACTATAAGTGATATTGATATGGGACTTTTTCTAAAATGATCAGCATGACATGATGGTTATCCGAGTCGAACATTATTTTGATTCGACATTAAACATGGCTGCCAGTGGCCATCTTTGTTTACATAGAGTTATATAATGAAAACTTGTAGCGACTACTTCTCTGAAACTACTTGACGGATTTTCATGAAACTTCACAGAAATGTTGCTCCTGATGTCTAATTGATCCTAGCAAAATTTCAGGTCGGCCGGAAATTCAACATGGCCGCCATGGCTAAAAATAGATTTTCAAAATACACGTTTGTAGCGACTACTTCTTGAAAACTATAAGCGATATTGATATGGGACTTTTTCTAAAATGATCAGCATGACATGATGGTTATCCGAGTCGAACATTATTTTGATTCGACATTAAATATGGCTGCCAGTGGCCATCTTTGTTTACATAGAGTTATATAATGAAAACTTGTAGCGACTACTCCTCTGAAACTACTTGACAGATTTTCATGAAACTTCACAGAAATGTTGCTCTTGATGTCTAATTGATCCTAGCAAAATTTCAGGTCGGCCGGAAATTCAAGATGGCCGCCATGGCTAAAAATAAATTTTCAAAATGCAAGTTTGTAGCGACTACTTCTTGAAAACTATAAGTGATATTGATATGGGACTTTTTCTAAAATGATCAGCATTACATGATGTTGGTCCTTGTCAAAAATCATTTTGATTAGATGTTAAACATGGCTGTCAGCGGCCATCTTTGTTTACATAGAATTATATAATGAAAACTTGTAGCGACTACTCCTCTGAAACTACTTGACGGATTTTCATGAACTTCACAGGAATGTTGCTCTTGATGTCTAATTGATCCTAGCAAAATATCAGGTCGGCCGGAAATTCAAGATGGCCGCCACGGCTAAAATTAAATTTTCAAAAAACAAGTTTGTAGCGACTACTTCCTGAAATCAAAATCAATCAGTAGAGCTTCAAGGTCATTGACCTCTTGTTCATTTTAAGACCAAAGGGTAATATAATAGGGCTTTAAAGATGATGAATTGAAAAGAGGGCCTCAGGGAAGATAATTTTACTAACTGGGCCACTGTCTTCTAAGAGCATTCAATGCATTACAATATTAGGTAAAATATTTTATAAGAGGCTCATTATTGCAAAACCAAAAGAGGGAAACGGCTTTCAAAGAAGAAAAGAGGGCCTCATGAAAGATTTTATTGCTAAATGGGCCATTATCTTGTAATAGCTTCTTTCCCTCTTGGTCGTTTCCAGACATGTTGTAACTTATGATATTCGATTGTTTAAATTGAATTTGATTACATTGAATTAAATTCAAAATTTAGAAATACTTAAAAAAATGCTTAATCCAGCTCTTTTCCCAAACAAATTTTTACTCCCACCAGGATTTGAACCTGTGTCTTCTACCCTAAAAGGATAGACGTGTTTACCGATTACACCATAGAAGTGGTACATGTTTGTACTAAGAGCAAATGAACTAAAAAATTAAACTGAAGTTTCTAATTTCACAGCAAAGTAGTTTAACTAGATTTAGCCCTGGCAACAGGGATTCATGTTGAATTCCAAACAATTTGACGAGGGATCAACGAAGTCAGTGTCACATTGCTCACGCTACCATACGCCATGGTCGCCATTTGCGATTATTTTATAATACTGTCGATTATTTTAAAGAAATGTCGACAAGAAATGGTGATTTTTTTATTTTTTTTTTTATTTTTTTTTATTATACATTTTTCGTATAATGGTCTGTTTGACACCCCAAGTAATAAATAATAAATAACCGCAATAAACATTACATAATCCGTTTACACCCCCTGTGATGCCACGCGCTTATCAATTATCGCTTGTAAAAGTTGTTAATTCCCTTAATTGGCACTTCGTTGTCGGATAATCGGCATTGTTGATACACGCAAACATATTGCAAATACAAGTTAAGGCAAAACTAACTGATGATTTCACCATTTTAACCGATAATTTTGATCGGCAATTGGCTACTAATATCAACCCTGACGCCTATTTGTTGTGCTTATAATATAAAGCAAATATAAATATGTGCCTAATAAATACATAATTTTATATATGCAATTAATATAACATTTAAGCATGAAATGATTAAGATGTGAGTTGGCTGATGGGAGTCATCTGACGGATAGCTGGCAACATCCGTAAGATGATGGTCATCAACATGAACCTGGTAGTTCAGTAAATCGGTTGGCTGGTTGTTTGAATGATTTACGTCATTTTTAGCACATGTTAGGCCATAAATGATGATAGATATCATCCATGGTGGGGGCACACCACTTTTTCCTGGGTAGAAATAGTAGTGTATACCTTCTGCCCATCTGAAAGCAGAGAGTCGAGGTTTCAAACCATCCAAGCCACGGATGCAGTAAATCAGAATCAACCTTCTCAGCATAATAAACATTTAGGGCACTGCTCCCCGATTCACATGTAACCTTTCTTTCTTTTTTTTTGGGCCCAGTAACTTTTAGGTATCGTTATATAAAATGTGTAACCTGTTGCTATAAATACTAAAATAATTTCCTCTGCTTTAACAAGGACTTGCAACCTTCTACTAGATACGTATCATACGATGTATCTGTAGGCAGCATTAAAACAAATTAGTGACTGTCCCGTTCATTTGTTTTGTACAATTTAAACAGAATTAATTTGGTGCATATAGTATATATAAACCATCACGGTCTCTTTCAGCGTAAAACAACGTATATAAATTATGTCACGGTCTCTTTCAGCGTAATTCCACGTATATAAATGACGTCACCATCTCTTTCAGCGTAAATCCACGTAATAAATGACGTCACCGTCTCTTTCAGCGTAAATCCACGTATATAAATGACGTCACCGTTTCTTTCAGCGTAAATCAACATATAAATAATATCACCATCTCTTCCAGTGTAAATCCACATATAGTAACTTCACTGTTAATTTCAGGTTGAATTTGCATATATTAACTTCACTGTTTAATATTTCCAGGGTAAATTCGCTGCATATATATATTTTAACTTCAGTGTTAATTTCAGGGTAAAAATGTGCATATATAGTAACTTCAGTGTTAATTTCAGGGGAATTCAGGAACGTCTCCGTTAATTTCAGGATAAATTTGCATATATAGTTACTTCACTTATCAATTTTAGAAAAAATAGTCAATAGAAAGAAAAAAATGAAAAAGAAAAATATAAGAACGCTTTTAAATGCATGGGTTGACTTTAGTTACTGTAAACAGTATCAAGATAGAATTATGAAATGAATGTTTTACTGCATTTTTTCTCAATTTTAAAAAAAACACGCTTGCGACGATATGGGTTATGTTCCTAAAATATATAAAAAAATCCACATATATAAATGACGTTGCTGATCCTTCAGTGTAAATCCACATAACAACGTCACTGTCGCTTTCAGCGTAAATCCGCATGTTTAGAATCTTCACTGTCAATTTCCGGATAAATCCATACTGATAAATAATTTCACTGTCTCTTTTTGTGTAAATCCCACTAAATAAACAAATTCAACATCCCTTTTAGTATTAAGTCGCAGTGATAAACCATGTCACTGTCTCTTTCAGCGTATTTCCGTCTGTACAAATGATTTCACCGTCACTGACTTTCAGTGTTAATCCACACATATTATTAATAACTTCACTGTCACTTTCTAGTTTAATCCACATGTATAAATAACTTCTCTACTTTTTATTTTCAGTTTTAAATCTATGTATTTAAATATATCAATATAACGTTAAGACCTGTTTAAGGAATTTTCATAGACATATTCTAAGTTAACTATCTGGGTTCCATTAATTACAGGTGGGGGTGTTCCTTGTTGTTCCAGGCAGTGTTCCCTTTATTGCGCGTTTCTTTTTCCCATATCCCTGTGCCACTAAAGCAAGTCTCCACTCCTCAAATGACGACTCTACCAGGGGTGTCATTAAGAGGCGAGAGGCGGGGATTTCTCCCTGCGACTTTGACTGGTCTACCTGGCTACTATGAATACTTTTACTAGTATTTTATACAAGTATCAATAAAAATACCTGGCTATTCTGCTCTGGGTGCCGCTTACTTATAAAGGTAATGACACCCCTGCTCTACCCTGCCCTGTATATATTGGTGGGGCGTATGATCAGATCATTGATACCATGATCATATTGCCCATGGGCCATGGGCATGGCATGTGCTCGCACTTTATTTAGTTTTAGATGAAGAAAATCTTATACATTAAGAAGCGCCCACGTTTAACGGGAATCACCATATTGTTTACCTTAGTATGAATACATTATTATATCAGGAATCTCTATGAATACTCCCTGATAAAACAAATAAATATGTACCGCATTTTCGGAACTTTCCAGCAGTCGCCATTTTGTTTATCTTATAATTGAAGAGGTCGCTACTGCAGAGTTGTCGTTTCTTGAAAATAGTTCAAAATGGCGTCGAGTACTCTCCGAGTCGGAATCCCGAGTGACGGAATCCGACGAGGCAGTTCCGAGTGACACCAATGAACACGGAATAACCTCGTCGATTTCCGTCAATGGCTTACAATAGTAGACGACCGAATACGGAAATCTGCGAAGAATTCCGATTGCATTTATGGTTTTACGGGAAAATAAACAAATGAAAGATAGTTTTTAACCAAATCATTTGTTTATCCTAATCGGTTAGCAAGACATATACATTTCTGCGACACGAAATCTACTTTTATTAAATTGTGAAATGTGTTGACGAATTTTCGCCAATGAACAACGCGCAAGGTAACACTTTGGGCTATGCTTCCGGTTAATGGCCGTTTTGGCGACATAGGTAAAAATGCAATTTCATTGTCATTTTTGGATGGGTTCGAGAAAGGTTTTTAATGTTTTTTTCACCTCATTCTGCATGGAAACCACCATTCTTAATGATTTCTACGAATGCTTATCTTGTTAATTTCGTAACGAAATATGCTACTTTACGGTTGAAGTCGCCCATAAACTGCCGTAAATTACCCAAGACTTTTCAAAAGGATGGATGGGTATGTTTACTTTTCGCCTGCATGATACCATAGGAGCTCGTTTGCGCTCGCTTGCGCTCGCGTCGCTTCGCGACGCGAGCTGTGCTCGCTATTATCATAAAATCAAAAAAATTAAGGAAATTCTATGTCGTCTTCGGTCAATATGCCTTTTCTCGGTCGATAAAACCATGTATCGACCTCATCAAAAGGCAATACTCGTATAATAAATAAATCTCACATTCTTGCCTATATAATAGTAAGTTTATTAAACTCCATGGAGTATATTGATATGATGCTCGCCACAGCTTCCCATCACGTAAGGTTTAAACAATTCAATACTAAACATGCAGTCATTCTTGTCGGATCTAACGACATGCTCGTTCGCTCTTCCATAACATGTCGATGATGAATGTCTCCCGCCTGCGAGTATTACGACATGCAATCTGAATGTAAATAAACGTCTCACGCCACAATTAATTTTCCCATATGTTCCCATGTAATGCTTGTGTTCGTAAAATAAAGATAAACACACGTTACAACATGTATTTTAATAAAGCTACAGAGTCTCTAGTTTAACTGTAATAACTCATGAATATGAATGAGTCACGTGTGAAGTAGTTTCAAATCGACGAACAACCCAATATTTGGTATATAAGGCAGAAATCGATGCTTTAAAATATCATATTTTTATTTAGCCTTCGTACAGGTAACATCGATAAATATACGGCTTCAGAATATATGTTATAAAAAAGTACTTGCCCGGAACGGGATTTGAACCACAGACGTTGCGCTTTTAAGTTTTGATGGACGCACGTTTAACCACTAGACCACGGCTATCTAGCATTATTAACACTAAATATACATTACGTAATAACTAGCGCGTACACACAAACTCATCAAGCGGTAAATAACAAGTCGAGATATGGTTGTTTTGAGGCGGAATATTAGTTTCATATTGATAACATGTAGTATTGCGCCAGGCAATGTTAATATACACGTCCGACAAGAATGACGTCACGTTCTATTTTGACACGTCACACTCGGTCAGATAGATTTACCCCATTTCTACTTTCACTTTACTGCCTATGTCAATATCTCAACAAACACTAATAAATGTTCCCAGTACATCATTTGGATGAATAATTATCATAGGTAATAATAGCAAGAAGCAATCAAAAGTGTCAACTTCGTATCACTAGTAAAGGCAGGGAAACGCTTTTTATCAGGCACTATTTGACTAAACACCATACACCACGAAAGCACAAACGCAATGATGTAATTACGCATCATAGCATCCAAATGCACAGCGGATAACACGAAAGACAATACATTCTGGGGTATGCTCTTCTGGTGCTTCCTTCGCTAAGAACGATTGTAAGGACTGCATGTGGAGGAAAGCAGGTAAACAAGTCAAAGAGAAAATGTAGCATTCACAGAACATAGTCAACCAAAAACACGCCTTCAAAACAAACAACACTAATAAGGAAACGTAGAAACCAAGTATGCATCCCCCCACACACAAACGGGTTTTCAATAGGGGTACCGCCTTGGAACGATCAGTGGAAAAAAGGTCGCTGGGGGTTTGAACCAGGTTTTAGGGTGCACCAAACCTCGCACTTACGCTTTTATATGGAAAGCCAGAGCTGGATCCATTTTATTTATATAGTTACATGCGTATTAATATGTCATGTGTATTTTTTATTACATTATTCGCATGTTTTATTTCGTGTTCATTGTGTGCATTTGTTATTATGTTATGTCCATTCTATATTATATTATGTGCATTCGTTATTATATTATCTCCATTGTTCATTACATTATGTGTATTTTGAATTACATTATGTCCATCCATTAGTACATTATGTGCATTTTTGTTCTTATATGTTATGTCAACTCTGTGTAACATTATACGCACTAAAATGGACAACTAAAGACAGCTATGCCTTTATAATATTATATATTCTGTGATGAATTATAGAAATTTCCCAGTTTGAGAAAATCTATAACATATCCCTTCCTCTACTGTGCTATCTCGCCTAGTGCGCAAGATAGCCAAGTAGCCAAATGTTATGAACTAAACGATATTACGTCACGAATTGACGTCATAATATTACTCCGCGCTGTCGCAAAAGGAGTGACAGAAGAAGGAATACTTGTGTCAAAAGACGATTGGAAAGAAATTCATCACAGAATATATATAATATAGTTTAATTAACATTTTTGTCGTGATACGGAAAATAATGCACTCGTGAGAAATATTCTTGCGATATAGAAACTCGTGCAAAAACGCACTCGTTTCTATATCGCAAGAATCTTTCTCACTCGGGAATTATTTCCCGTATCACTTCAACAATGTTAATTAAACTATTCCAATTAAACGGTACACTGTAAACAAAGATATATGGTTATGGTAGACTGCTCCACAGCGTTAAAACTAGATTAAGTGAAAGCGGACATGTGCAGTGAAGCAATCTAAAATGGTGGTGCACTAAATTTGGAGACATAGCAGACGCAAAAATGGGAAATGTTAACATCGTCACTGCGTGATGATTTGTTTGTTTGAAAGGTGTGGTATGTCATTTTAGCACTAATTTAAGACCTTATATGACGGTCGATTTGTTTTTGTGGTAGAGGCAGACCACTCTGCAGAACCAATACTGTATATATACCTCCCGCCATCCGTAAGAATAGCTAGTCACTTTCTCTCCCGCCACCCGTAAGAATAGACAACCGTAAGAATATACACTTTCTCATTTGACAAATCGAGCTCCCAGTGGGATTCAAACACGCACAGGTGAGATGCAAGAACGTTTTAAACGCAGCGTCTTTACAATCCAGGCCACAGTGCCTCATGATGTTTGTAATAGAGCCGAC